>LFYR01001358.1:82583-95399 GCA_001185155.1 Zostera marina
GGACGAGTGGACGAACGGGGCTGACCGTACAAGCCCACGAGGCCCAATAACAACAGGTGAAGGCTATAAATACCTCCCTTGGCCCAACTGGGAAAGGGGTTGACAATTCTGGAGAGTGAACACTTGGGAGAGTTGAGGTTGTGAGCTTACACCGACGAGCCCACACGCCAACATGAATATTATGCACTTTTCTCTGTCTTGAGAAGACAGTAGGTTTGATAGCATTTACAATAAAAACTATATTGTGCACATGTAAGGTAACAGTTTAGCACTGTAGCTATATCTGATGATCTCCACTCGGCTCTCGCCCGTCCGGTAAGTGCGGGAGGTTGAAGACAATAGGATAAATTACGTTATTAGCCCCTATCAATAATCAAGATGTGTTTCGGAAGTTTTATAAAATAGTTCCTTATCTTTTTAAAAATAGTCAGTTATTAAGTGACTGGTGCGGTTGCCACGTCGTGGTTTCAAAATTAAGGTATAGTAGTGTTAAAAGTGGGTCTATTTTAAGCTTAAAAATAACTATTCTTATCCTCTTAACTACAATAAAATACCACATAAGTGGAGGAAATTTACCATGTTTGACTGAAATTCCACAATCAATAGGAATAGCGAAAATTCCGCCAATCCTAATCTGCCACTTATGAGGCCTTCTTGTTATTGCTAGTTTCAAATAGGTCCAGGTGATTAATGGTGACATATTTAATTTCAATTTAATTTTTAACTATATTCACTACCCCAAGTTTATCACCTACTTTTGATCGGTAGAAGGAGACGCTTAGCAAAAGCTCTAATGAATGACATAAAAAATAATCCATGCATGATTACTCATTGTGTTTTATAAATAATACTTAAAATTCTTTAGTATAATTTTCATTTCTAAATAATTCTATTTTCTTTCATTATTTTCTATATTTAGCTGAAGTCTTCTACAAATTTCTACTTAAATGAATCTATAACTTATCTTCTACTTAACTACAAATTACTTTAACCTATAAATAATAGATAGACTTTTATTATTTTTTCATAATAAAGAGACTTTTTGGTTAAATATATGTGAGATATTAGTTTTTAAAATTAGAAATTTATATATATATATTTATTTATGTATGTATGGTTGTTAATTGTTAGTTAATACATTTAAATAAAATAAAATATAGATATATATGTTAAATAATAAAAAATTACAACTGTTTTTAATATTTCTTTAAATCATTCAAATGGGTACAAGATAAAGTTATCCAGATGAACCACACTGAAACATACCCAAATTTTGAAGTTGACCAGCGTTATGAAAATATCGATCATCAGAATGAACACGAAAATCAGATGGAAATGTTGACACGGGCAAAACAAAAACACGAGGTTCTTTCTACAGTTTTCGCTAGAATGAGATATTTTGTCGATGAATCGATGATGGCCCTCATACCAGAAAATATGGTTTCTTTAAATCATTCAAATAGGTACGAGATAAAGTTAACCAGATGAACCACACTGAAACATACCCAAATTTTGAAGCTAACCGGCGTTATGAAAATATTGATCATCAGAATGAACATGAAAATCAGATGGAAATGTTGACACGGGCAAAACAAAAACGCGAGGTTCTTTCTATAGTCTTCGCTAGAATGGGATATTTTGTCAATGAATCGATGATGACCCTCATGCCAAAAAATATGGAATTCTTTAACTCATTCAAATGGCTACAAGGTAAAGTTAACCAGATGAAGAGTGTACATCAAGATCTCGCTTATGGTTCGGAAATGACCATTTCAAATGATCAGCAACACACGGAGGCAAAACCTGCTCACACAATGATCCATTCGATATATGATGAGATTTTGCATCCACCTTATTCTTCTACACTTACTAGTAATCAGAGAATTATACAGCCTAAACCCAAGACTATAAATTTACCCATTGAAGTCTGGACTCCATTCAAGAGCTCTGTCTTTGACGTCATGAGGGAGAAATGTTTTGTTTAGCCCAATGATCAGACTACATAGATTAATATTAAGCTCTACAGATATAGTAGTTATTTCGATTTTAATATTTAGTTTCTTTTTAATTTTTAAATTAGTCGAGTCATACCCTTTTGGCCCATCTAGTAAAAATTATATACTATTATATATATCAGTTTCACTTAATTTTTTATTTGCTAATTTTTCTCAATTTATTTCTTATTTTAAAAATGAAAACATAAAATAGATTGGGAAAGAAAAAAAAGTAAAATGTATGAAGATCAGAGAAATAGATTGGAATTATATTTCTGTTGGAGTCCTATACTCTTATGGTAAAATTTTTTATTTTGCGTATTAAATTAAAATCCGTGGTTACGAAATATGATTTACCACGAAATCGAAATTAGTGGAGAAATATATATATGTAATTTTTTTTATAATTCGCCAAGGAATAGTAAATTGATGGTCAAATATTTTAATTTTCCCAAGAATTGTAATTAGTGGCAAAATCAGTGGCAATTTTATTTATGTTATCAAGAAATTTAAAATCAGTGGTTAATAAATCTACATAACTACGAAATTAGTAATTCTAATCCGTGATATTTTTTTTATATCGTCGAAAATAGTAAATCCAAAGATAAATATTCTATGACCAAGTTTATAATATTTCAACAGATATTATCATATTATATTTAACATGTTTAGAATTTTAATTTTAAAATATTCATATTTGAATAAATGTTTGGAAAATTATATATATGAATCAAAGATGGAAGAATTACAATAGAAACCAGAGTTTAAAGGACTATTTTAAATTCTTAATAACCGTCAATTACTTAAGATTAGAAAATTCACTGTTTTTGAAAGAAAAATTGGAAATAATTAAGAATAAAATTAAAAATGATCTTGTAATTGGAAAATCCAAAAAGGTACTATTCGGGTACACGACGTCGAAATCTTTTGATGATATTGTTTTTAATAGAAATGAGATACGAGAAATTTAAAATATCATTTTAAAATAACGATCTTCTAACACATCTCTACGTGGCATTCACACATTACTCACCCAGCCATCGCCATGATTGGCCGGGGACTATCTTCATATGAGAATATAGGTATTTAATTTTTTTTTTGATGTTCTATTTTCTAATTCTATTTATTAATATTTTGATGATTTAGATGTGCGTGTTACTGTGTAATAATGGATTGAAAAAACAATAAAAAAATCATAATATTTTTGTCTTTCTAAAGGCTGGAGTTATTGAAAAAAACGTTGACTTCCGGAAGAAAACATTGTAAGAACATTAAATAGGAAAAGGATCATGCACGACTGGGCTCGATAATTCAAATTCGTATACCAATCTCAACTCTTTATTTTATCCATCTTGTCAAATCAGACATCACTTCGATCAATTCATGCACGAATAAGAATAGGGTGAGGATCGGGTTTCCCGTTCTCAGTTAGGAAACACCAGCTGGATGCAAAAATATCCCTCGTACTCGGCCAAATAACCTGGGGAAATACGAGTCCTAGCTGGTGTGGGCGGATGCCCGTTCTGATGAGTCCCACGAGACTTTCGCCCAGGAGACCAAGCGTGCTGAGAAGTTGACCGAAGACCGTGCCGAGGCTATTTCCTTCGTGTCTGCCAAGTTTGTCGAGTCACAGGTCGAAGCTCAGCGTCGGATGGCGGTCGAGAAACCCATGGGGTTCTGGAAATCTACGTGCACTGCCGCGTCATGTTCAACCTTGCTTGCCCAGATCTTGCGGCCGTCGTGGTACTTCGGACCCCGTCTGAGTGGGAGCGCTGGCAAAAGGTTGATGGGGCTGGTCCTCCTGATTTGCAGCCTCCTACCTACGGTGGTCGAGAAACCCATGGGGTTATGGAAATCTACGTGCACTGCCGCGCCATGTTCAACCTTGCTTGCCCAGATCTTGCTGCCAGCTGCCATCGTCGTACCCTGGACCCCGTCTGAGCGTGGGAGCGCTGGCAATAGGTTGATGGGGCTGGTCCTCCTGATTTGCAACCTCCTACCTGTGGTGGTGAGAGCAAAGAGGAGGACTTGGACGCTGATCTTCTCGATTATGTTTTGCCTACTTCCCCGTCCTGATTGCCGTGATTTCTTTCGTGCTAGTCATTTTATTCTTTCTTTTCTCTTTTTTTTGGACCTGTAAATAAAAATACTTTTTTGTTTTCGCATATTGCTTTCGCGTTCTTATTTTATGCTTTTGTTCGGGGCGGCATGGATGGACAAACCCCTAGTAGCAGATTTAGTGCTTCATCAGCTTGTAAGTGAGGTGATGAAGCACGAAATCTGTTACCAGTAATCTCACGGGGTTGCGAGGAGGGCCGGAGGCTTTGGAGTCCACGACGCGTGCTCTACGTCAAATACCTGCAGAAGAGGAGGGGAATCAGCGACTCAGATTTGGGAGTTGGCGATTCGGGCTCCTTGATTGCTCTAGTGTGGAGTGTTGTGAGTCAAGGTGACATGTGAATGGAGGACCCCCAAGGACCCCTTTTATAGGGCCTTTGGGTGGTTTTTCCCTTCAACGGTCTAGGGCCCACACCATTATGGCGCCCGGTTAATGGTGCCATAATGGTGTGGGTCCTCAGCTCAAGTAACGGCTGGGAATCGCCTACTCCTTGTGGGAATCGCCTACTCAGGTGTGGGAATCGTCTACTCAAGTGGGAATCGCCTACTCAGGGGGAATCAGCTATTCCCCACTGGAATCGGCTATTCCCCACTGGAATCGGCTACTCCCCACTGGAATCGGCTACTCCCCACTGGAATCGGCTACTCCCCACTGGAATTGGCTACTCGGAATTGGAATCGGCTACTCCCATATGTTGACTTGAGGACTTGACATAGACACTTGCTCCGCACCGTGGATGCCTTCCAGGGGTCCGGCGTAAAGCGACGGAACCCTAGTCCTTGTTGAGGGGCGTTGCTGGGAGTGACTGATGTAATCAGGCATGTCTCACTAGTACTCCCCCTGAAGAGAGCACAAGAAACATGAGTGTATCGCTAGTATCCCTCCCGAGCAAGGTGATCCGCATCAAGGCCAAAGCGACAAGATGGGATCGAATCATTGCGGCCACAGCGACACAATGACTCCGTTATCCATGCACTATTAGATGGATTGATTCACTATCAGAATTTAGTTCCAGGCCAACGGAACTACGTGTTTATAGTCAAACTCTGATCAGGAGCGACTTTTGATGTGTCATTATCAAGGCCAAAGTGACAACATGAGAGGGAATTATTAAGGCCAAAGCGACAAAATAATTCCCGTCCATTAAGGTTAAAGCGACAAAATGGACTGACTCACTATCAGAGCCTGATTCTGGCCGAAGCAACAAAATGCGTGGATTCACAATTAGAATCTGATTCTGGCCGAAGCGACAGAATGCGTGGATTCTGGCCGAAGCGACTGAATCCAATTCACTATCAGAACTGATATTTATAGTCTACCCTGATCAAGAGGGACTTTATGTCTGTAACGACGGTTACCCCACCTAGGCCAAAGCGATAAGGTGGGTCGAGATCATTAAGGCCAAAGCGACAAAATGATCTCCAAGTCTATCAAGGCCAAAGCGACAAGATAGAAGAATTATTGAGGCCGAAGCGACAAAATAATTATTGGTCCATTAAGGCCATAGAGACAAAATGGACCTGGATCTATCAAGGCTGAAGCGACAAAATAGATTCGATTCTGGCCGAAGCGACAGAATCATACCTGCAAAACAAAAAACAACCTGCAAAACAACTATATCAGTCTAAAGGACATATTTATTGATTTATTGACCTTGCCGTGCGGAGCTGCCTCTCATGCTCCTCCTCCTTATGCTCAATAAATCCTTGATTGATCTGGCTAAAGCGACAGATCTATCATGCTCAAAATGTGACAGCTTCTGGCCGAAGAGACAGAAGTGTCGGGAACAGCTTATGATACTCCCCCCAAAAGTTCGACGACTTCTGGCCGAAGCGACAGAAGTGTCGGGGAAAGCTTGTGATACTCCCCCCTTGAGATCATTAAGGCAGAAGCGTCAAAATGATCTCTGGTCTATCAAGGCCGAAGCGACGAGATAGACCGAATCGCTATCAGAGTCTGATTCTGACCAAGGCTACAGATTCACTATCAGAATCTGATTCTTGCCCCGGTTACAGAACCTGCTGATTCACTATTAAAATCTGATTCCGGTCAAGGCTACATATTAACTATCAGAATCCGATCTTGGTCGGACGGCGGAATCTTACCAGCAAAAAAGGAAAACACTTTGCAAAACAACTAGATTAGTCCAAAATGCATATTTTATTTACTTATTGAACTTACCGTGCGATTTATCTTTCGTGATGCCCCTCCTTTGCTCAAATTTGTCCTTGGTAAATCTGGCCGAAGCGACAGATTTTACCGTGCTCAAAGTTTTTGACGACTTCTGGCCGAAGCGACAGAAGTCTCGGGAGGAGAGCTTGTGATACTCCCCCTCGAAATTTGACGACTTCTGGCCGAAGCGACATAAGTGTCGGGAGAGCTTGTGATACTCCACCTCGAAATTTGACGACCTCTGGCCGAAGCGACAAAAGTGTCGGGAGAGTTTGTGAAATTCTCCCTCGAAATGCGACGACTTCTATCCAAAGTGACAGAAGTGTCTGGAGAGCTTGTGATACTCCCCTCGAAATGTGACGACTTCTGGCCGAAGCGACAGAAGTGTCGGGAGAGCTTGTCACACTCCCTCTCGAAATTTGACGACCTCTGGCCGAAGCGACAGAATTGTCGGGAGAGTTTGTGATACTCTCCCTCGAAATGCGACGACTTCTATCCAAAGTAACAGAAGTGTCGGGAGAGCTTGTGATATTTCCCCTCGAAATGTGACGACTTCTGACCGAAGCGACAGAAGTGTCGGGAGAGTTTGTGATACTCTCCCTCGAAAATCGTATCATTGTGACACAACTTTTGGAATGAGTTATTTTCCGAAATATTTGACTACCTTTGTCACTGGACTACCTCTTGTTTTTTCTTTGCTAATCTTTCATATAAATTACCCTTTAAATTGTAACTAAGGCCCGAAACTAGATTCATAAGTCATAATTTAGCCACTCTGGACGTAAATTAGACTCTGCTAATCCTATTGCTAGCCACTCTGGGTGTAGACTTGGTCGTACGAATCGTAGCTCAGCCTACGGTTAAATTTGCGGATAATTTATACCTCCAGATTAACGTATAGTTGTAAAAGATAGCGTGAATGACAAATTTGAAGGATGCAAATACTTTAGATTCGAGGGTTACGTTTGTAATTTCCAATTACAACTTAAGTTTGAACCCTGATGCCGGAGGGAGCTTGTGATACTCCCTCTTGAAGTGTGACGTCTTCTGGCCGAAGCGACAGAAGTGTCGGAGAGAGCTTGTGATACTCCCTCTTGAAACGTAGCGACAAAATAGATTTTTGTATTGTGGGTACTTAGAACCTCTTGGGGTTAGGTTCATTTGTACTTATCAACTACCTAAGACTCTACATTTATACCCTAATGTAGTTGAACTATGGCCGAAGCGACAGAGTAACTTTTGGATCCGCATCAAGGCCAAAGCAGCAAGATGGGTTGAGATCATTAAGGCCAAAGCGACAAAATGATCTCCAAGTCTATCAAGGCCAAAGCGACAAGATAGAAGAATTATTGAGGCCAAAGCGACAAAATAATTCTTGGTCCATATTAAGGCCAAAGCGACAAAATAGACCTGGATCTATTAAGGCCAAAGCAAAAAAATAGATTTCTAATGTAGGGTACTAGTTAGAGTCATAGGTAGTGATTTCGAAAGAGTGTCACAAAAATAAAATCTAACTATTGATCTATTTTGTAACTTGTACTAGCATAGAGACTAAGAGACTACAATTTAGGACTACAATTCTAGACTTGAACCCTGGTGTATTAGTCAAGCTCCGGCCATAGCGACAGAGTGACTCTCGATCCTCATCAAGGCCATAGCGACAAGATGGGATAGGATCATTAAGGCCAAAGCGACAAAACGATCCTTGGTCTATTAAGGCCATAGCGACAAAATAGATTGAAAACGAGGGTATCGTTGATTGTAGTCGTAAATTTAGAATCTTGGGGCTAGATTCGTAAATGAAAGTCCGATTTAGATTCTTAAGTCGTACCTTGGACTCATAAATCGTAAACTAGACTTATGATCGCAATTTAGCCACTCTGGACGTAAATTGGATTTTATAACCATCACTTAGATTCGCGGGTCGTAAGCTAGATCTGAGCAATGCGTATCATCCAGCCAAAGCGATGAATGATACATGAGGTTGAAGAGACGGACGTCATCCAGCCGAAGCGATGGATGATTGATCCGTCTGAAGCGATGAATGATTATTCTAAATATGATACTGCATATATCTCTATGTATTAAAGAGAGATTTATTTAGAATAATATCGCTATTGAGAATACATGAGAATAGTATGAGCGACAAACAAAAGAATTAATGTGTTTTTTGGTCGCTGGTTGCCACTGACAGAAGCATAGCCTGCATGGTTACTCTGGCTAATCCTATCTCTTAACAGGTGATAGTTCCTCACTACTAGCGTGATGTACTTGATTGCGAGTGTGAACTGTGGCTCTGGTTGCCATCACTGTCATAGGATTGAGAGCGTGGGCTATGGTCATAACTGTTACTGGGCCGAGAGTGTGAGCTATGGCTTTCTTGGCCATAACTGTTACCAGATTGAGAGTATGAGTTATGACTTTGGTGGTCACAACTGCTGATGAGAAGCTCCTCTCTGTATCGAGGAGGACTAGTCGAGGTTTCAGACTGGGAGCTTGTATCCTCGTATGTATCTTCTTTACCATAGCGAGCTTTTTTTCGGCTGGGCGGCTCGACTCCGTCCAGCTTATTATTGTTCTCCTCTTCTATCTCAATGAACGATTGAGCTCGTTTGAAGAGGTCAGGGAGGGTCTCCACTTTATGGAGCGTAAGATTCTGGGCCAAAGGGGAGTAGGGTACTAGCCCATTCATGTACCCCGCTATGGCCAGACTCGGGATTAGGTCGTTCACTTCTGTCATCATCGAAGAGAACTTAATCATGTAATCCCCCAGAGACAGTTTGTTCTGTCGTAATGCCAGTAGTGCGTTGGCACTGTGTTTTATTCTGATCATCCCCACATGTTGGGCGATGAACTTCGAAGAGAGGTCCGCGAAGCTGGAGACCGAGCCAGCTGGCAGACCAGAGAACCATCGATAAGCGCTGCCTTTAAGAGTGCCGGGGAATGCCCGACACAACAGTCCGCTATCAGTGGTCTGCGGTTCCACGACACTAAGGTAGAGGTTGATGTGATCTTTTGGATCACTCGAACCGTCATACGCTTCTATCTTGGGTACCCGCCAAGTTGGTGGAAAAGATTCTTTCAAAAGGTCCTTGTGAAAAGGAGCGCTTTTGATTCTCAAGAGCTCGATCGGATTGCTGACGACCGGATTGTCGGCCAGCTTCCAACGGAGATCTTCCACGAACTTTGTTGTAAGAGTCTTGTGAGTGCGACTCTTGCTAGGTCCAGCCTTTGCTTTAGGAGGCACTGGAGATTTCCTCTTTTTCTCCCCAGATGGAGAATAGTAAGGCCCAGATTCACCTGCTCCTTCGCGGATGATGGTCTTGTTGCCCCTCGCTTTCTCGAGGTTGCTAACTCTTTTTTCTATGGAATCCATAAAGTTAATCAACCTATCTTGTAGCGCAGGAGTTAGGTTCACTCCCCCATTTGCTGGGAGTGATGAGGGAACCTCATGTGTCGATAGTGGTATATTGGAGGTTGGTATAGTACGGGAACCAACCCTCCTACCAGAAGCTCCTACCTCAGTAGCAATGGCGAGAGCTTTCTTTTTATGATCCTTAGTAAAAGGAGCCATAAATGGGATGGTTGCTTCTATCGGGTCGAAGCAACAAACTACGAGTGGAAGTTCTTCCGAAGTGTCGGAAGCTATGGGTAGGTACCTGCCCCCCCGGATGTCACAAAACAGAAAAAATTATGTATAATATTTCTTTGTAGTTTTGTGACCCCCTTGAGCAGTACTACTAGTTCCCAAAGTTTGAAATTAGCAAAAAATATCGCAATTTTTTTGCAGAAAATCATGCTGCCGGAGGTGGTTTTCGAGATGCCTGTTTAGACCTTTCCCAGAAAAGATTCCTTGCATTGTTGGAAAATTCTGCTCTTTTGTACTCGTAGAGAAAACTTTTTTCACGTGGAGTGTGGTCGTAGAATCCCAAAATCATATCTGGGTATTCAGGAGGTGGACCAACAAAATCACTGGAAGTGAAAAAAGGTAAAAAGGCCCATACTCTTTTTTTTTTAAATACCGAAATGGCGATGCGAATCCAGCCAAAGCGATGGATTTTCGTTTCGGTAAAAGTGCTGGGCTATGTATGGTCTTATTCAGCCGAAGCGATGAATGAAGACGATGATCGAATCGACAATTCAATTGTGGAAATCGCCTACTCGGTGTGGGAGTCGGCGATTCAATTGTGGGAATAGCCTACTCAGTGTGGAAATCGACGATTCAGATGAGGATAGGTGATTTTCTATGAAAAATCCAACCTATGTGAAAGTTTGGTCTTATTCAGCCGAAGCGATGAATGAAGACGATGACCGAATCGACAATTCAAGTGTGGGAATCACCTACTCAGTGTGGGAGTCGTAGATTCAGTTGGCAATCGTCGATTCAGTTGGGAATCGTCGATTCGAGTGGGAATCGATCTTATGGAAGTGATTTTCTATGAAAATCCAACCTATATGGAAGTGAAAGTACCAGGGCAAAAGGCATTGACAATACTTGCTCAAAAAGCTAAAGGAATCGGCGACTCCTTATGTGGAGTCGACGATTCAACTTATGGCCTTTTTGAACCAAGCCGTGGACAACACTCTTAGCTTGCAGAATAACCCGGAATCGGTGACTCACTAGGTGGAGTCGACGATTGCCTGTGTGAATCGGAGATTCCTTGACACAAAGTCAGCGATTCACCCTAAGGGAATCGAGCCGAACTTTGCGAAGAAAAATTCGCGATTACGACGGGATATCGTAGTTCGATAGTCCCACAGACGGCGCCAGCTGATGAAGCACTGAATCTGCTACCAGGGCTCGCGATGGTGCGAGGTGATGCTGGAGGCTCTGGAGTCCACGACGCCCGCTCTACTTCAAATACCGGCAAGTAGAGAATAGGCGATTCTAGTGAGAATCGGTGATTCTCTTAGTGATGCTCTGGTGAGAGTGGAATATGTGTTGTGTCTTTGAGTGTCCCCTTGGGACCCTTTTTATAGAGTCTCGGAGGGCACGATCAAAGGTGGACATCGCGCCTATTGCCATATATGGGAGCCTTTATGGCGTTGGTTGAGGGCGAGTAACAGTCGTAAATCGGCGATTCAGGTATGGAAATCGCCTATTTAGGGCAAACTCGTCGAGTTTCCAAGGGCGAGATGTGCAGTCTACCATACTGCCGATCGGAGCCCTAACTCGACGATTTGTCCCTAAAATCGGCGATTTGGTAGTCCAACCACGATTTACGGGTTAACTCGGCGATTTGACGATGAACTTGGTCCGCACCGTGGGAGCCTTCCGGGGGTCCGGCGTAAAACGATGGAACCCTAGTCCTTGTTGAAAGGCGTTGCTGGGTGTGACTGCCGTAATTAGGCATGTCTTACCAGTATGTGATTTGAATGTTAATGTCAATTGATATAAATACATAATGCCTTACAATATGTGTTTCTTTCATATTTAAATTTTTCCTAATAAATTAAAAAAATTAGCCACGGTCAGCCTGAAAAATGAGGTCTTAATTCTTATATCCATCCATTCCTAATATCCTTTAGCTCGTCAATCATGTGATTCAAAGACTATTTGTATCCGGAAATCTTCCTTATGAAGTATTTTATCGTGCTAATTATTATGTATGAATATTGATACGGAATGTATGCAATCCTGTCCTTTATCGATCATCAATATTTGATTAGCAGAAACTTATTATCTGAAAATGTTTTAGTTTTGATTTTATACGACTTTACCCTTATATAGGTGCCCTTCCAAAAGATTACATTGGTTGTAATATATTTCAAAATGTTAATCTTTTTATAAACACAAGTAAACCTCTAACATCTAAGCCAAAAAATGTGGGACTATTCTATATATTATATCTTATTTCTTCATTTCCAAGAAAGAGAATGAGAATAATTATTAAATGGAATATTTTATGTGAATGATAGTTTGTTAATAATAATAATTAATTAATAATAATTCACCATTCAGGGTTTTTATTTTTCATATCATTTGATCTAATTATAATCGATCTAATTCAAAAGAATCGTTCAATGGACGATTTCCTCGATACGGGTACCAGAATATCAATATTGTGATCGTCGATCCTCACTGAGTTGATAAATCCACCAGAGGTCTCAATATCCTTTGGAATGTATGCAATCCTGTATCATCAATCTTGAATTGTGAAAGTATTATCAATATCAGAAATCGAAAAATCCATATTTGATTAGCCCAAACAGATATTGAATTATTGGATAGGAATAAAAATTTAAGTGTGAAAATGTTTTAATTTTGATTTTATAGGACTTTACCCTTATATAGAGGGAGCCCTTCCAAAAATCCGTCTTCAAATCTTCATATATATATTTTAAAATGTTAAAGTTTTGTTTTTATAGAGTCAAGTAATCATCTCACATCTACGTGTACATGATGTCGCACTATTCGATTAACCTCTTTAATAAAAAATGAAAATGATAGTTAGAAATATATATTGGATTAATATTTTATATTGTAAGCCAACTTGATAAATCTTTCATGCGCATATGCAAAAGTTCTTC
>LFYR01001360.1:22648-71344 GCA_001185155.1 Zostera marina
CCAGATCGCCGAGTTAGCCCATAAGTCGCCCGATTGGACTACCAAGTCGCCGACATAAAGGATAACTCGCCGAGTTAAGGCAAGATCGGCAGTATGGTAGACTGCACATCTTGGCCCTAGAAACTCGGCGAGTTAGCCCTAACTAGGCGACTTCCATACCTGAATCGGCGACTTACGACCGTTACTCGCCGTCAGCCAACGTCATAAATGTTACCATATATGACCATAGGCGCGATGTCCGCCTTTGATTGCGCCCTCCGAGATCCTATAAAAAAGGTCTCAAGGGGACACTCAAAGGCACGATTCAAGTTCCTCTCTCACACCAGAGCATCACTACGAAACTCGCCGATTCTCACTAAAAGGTCTCTTACCTACCTATAGTCATACCTCATAATCTCTTATCTATTTTTTTCTCTCACATTACCACTACTTACGTCAATTTTTTCATTGTACTGTTTTAGTAACAACTGGATGTTTTTTCGGGTTAGAGTTTAGGGTTCGGGTTCAGGTTTAGGATTCAACATATTACTTTCCTTTTTTTCCGTATATTTTTTTCTTAAATTTTTTGTTAGGTTCAACTATTAATTCGACAAATTCATTTTTCTTCTTATAGGATATTCAATATCTACCTGTTTTATCTTTAGAAAGACAAATCGAGTTATTTAAACACTTACTAAAGGGAATTCTACACCGACATGCATATGCCATCGATTCGAATATAACGGTGTCCCATGCTCTCATGTTATACATTATCTGATTGTCAACCGGTATCGAAGTTTACCTAACGATTTAAAAATGTCTAGGTGGAACAAACTATGCAAGAATCACAGAATTTCTCCATCAATTTCAGAACCTGATAATCTTATGTGCAAGTACGTACTTAGTAATGTCACAGACAATGATGAATTATGCGAAGATAGGACAAGCTCAACTTGATATACTACTCAAATATGGTGACGAAGTTTTTCAAAAACTGAAAGCAACAATAGTCGTTCTAAATTTATATTCTAAAACATCAATAACAATAATCCAAAAGCAGAAGAAAATCGCTGTATTGATTGGGCCTCCGGCGAAGGTTAAAATAAAAGGGAGTGGTAAAAGTGGAAGACCAACGAAAATTGACGCAATGTAGATGAAGAACGCAAAGAAAATTTATCGCGATGCAGTTGCTAAAAAAAATTACCTATCTTTATTTTGTATTTTGTTCGCGAATTAATGTAGATTTTAAATCCAGACTATCATTCATATTCTCCGACACTATTTTTTGTGTGTGTTATGCTACTATCTAGCGTATCTATGCTATAATTAGTACTCAGACGAACAGTTTATTTACTGGCTACGTTATTATATAATGTACTTCTTTTATTATGAGTTTATAGACGAACAATTCATTCACTGACTACGCTACTATCTTCTGTACTTATGCTAATATAAGTACTTAGACGAACAATTCATTCACCGACTACGCTACTATCTAATGTACTTCTGCTAATACGAGTACTTATACAAACAATTGATCCACCCACTACGCTAATATTTAGTTTACTTCTGCTAATACAAGTACTTAGACGAATAATTGATTCACCCATTACGCTACTATCTAGTGTACCTCTGCTATTATAAATACTTGGACGAATAATTTATTCACTGGCTACATTACTATCTAGCGTACTTCTGTTATTATAAATACTTGAACGAATAATTCATTCACCAACTATACTACTATCTAGTGTATTTTTGCTAATACGTACGATTGCTTATACGAAAAATTGTTTTACCGACTACGCTAATAACTAGTGTACTTCTGCTATTATGAGTATTTAGACGAACAATTCATTCACCGACTACACTACTATCTCGTGTACTTCTACTATTATGTGTACTTGTACGAATAATTCATTCATTCATTGCGTTACTATCTAGTGTACCTCTACTATTATGAGTACTTAGACGAATAATTTATTCACTGAGTACATTACTATCTAATGTACTTATGCTAATACGAGTACTTAGACGAACAATTCATTCACCAATTACGTTACTATGTAGTGTATTTCTGTTATTATGATTATTTACACGAACAATTCATTCACCCATTACGCTACTATCTAGTGTACTTCTGCTAATATTAGTACTTATACAAACAATTAATTCACAGACTATGCTACTATCCAGTGTACTTTTGCTATTATGAGTATTTGGACGAACAATTCATTCACTCATTGTGCTACTATCTAGTGAACCTCTTCTATTAGGAGTACTTAGACGAACAATTTATTCACCGACTACGCTACTATCTAGCATACTTCTGCGAATACGAGTAATTAGACGAAAAATTCATTCACCCACTACGCTACTATCTATTGTACTTCTGCTAATACGGGTTTTTAATCGAACAATTCATTCACCCATTGCGCCACTATCTAGTGTACTTCTGCTATTACGAGTACTTGAACGAATAATTCATTCACCCACTACGCTACTATCTAGTGTACTTCTGTTAATACGAGTATTTAGATGAATAATTCATTTATCTACTACGCTACTATCTAGTTTACTTCTACTAATACGAGTACTTAGACAAATAATTTATTCACTCACTACGCTACTATCCAGTATACTTCTGCTATTATATGAGTACTTGGACGAAAAAATGATTCACCGACTACGTTACTGTCTAATGTACTTCTGCTATTATAAATACTTGAACGAAAAATTGATTCACCGACTACGCTACTGTCTAATGTACTTCTGCTATTTTGAGTACTTGAAAGAATAATTCATTCACCCATTGCGTTACTATCTAGTGTACTTCGATTTGCTATTATGTGTACTTGGATGAACAATTCATTCACCAATTGCGTTACTCTCTAGTGTACTTCTCCTATTACGAATATTTTGACGAGCAATTCATTCACCCACTACGCTACAATTCATTCATCAACAGTTCGACACTAATCGGGTGAGGGAGATTTGTAACAAAAATAAAAACGATTTTGTAATACAGGGCGTAAAATGATGTATGGATATCAAACACACCCGGTGTGGCGGTGTCTGGTTGAATTAAAGGTGAGTAGTAAGATAATGCTTAAGCTAAGGTGGAACAGGGTGGTTATGGGAAAATATTGGATCTTGACCGACACCTAAATATTGGATCATTTATCTACTAAGTTTGTTCCCCCAAATGAAGTTATTGAACCAATATCTCCATTCAAACCATAAACAATTATTATTTTCTAATGTTTCAAAAGAGATTATTACTGATGACACTCAGATGTTGTTCAACAATTCTAACCTGGAATTAGTAATATTAAGAATACACTCATTCAGATATTAGATTTAGATATATCCTTTTGCTTATAGTGACTCAATCTCCTAAGGATTATCAAGATGCATTAACATCATAGAGTGTAATAATTATTGTTTAACTTAATTTGAGTTTAGACTTGGAACTGCTTGGTAGCAGAACATCACAACTAATGGAAAATAGGGTAATAGTCTCTAATAATGCTCTCTTAGTATTAGAAGCCAACTAGCTGTGTATAATACGCTTGTGACCGCAAGTAAATTGGTGCTCGAGTCGCTGTATCAGAAAGATCGAATGCATCTATGAATTCTTTTGCAACACCCCTCATTTCAAAACAAAGATACTCGGTGAGTTTGTGGATTGCCTATGAGTAGCATAACCAAAATATGTTTTAGAATCATCAAAAAAGCCAAAATTGAATCATTATGATCATACATATTACGAGGGTGATATTCATATAACTGATAAAATGGTACCTTTGCTTTATTTGGAACTACATAATCTACATCGTGATAAGTTCCTATGTCATTCCATATCCGATCTAATGCAAATAGATAACATACCAATTTCAGAACAACACTGGTGCTTCTATCTGGACAACTGTAATCAAAACAAAAAATAACAAGATTTGAATAAATACGTAATATAATACTGATTAATTTCTTTTTAATAGCCTCGATGAATCTTTCAAGAATGATTGTTTCAATATGAGACTCTGCAAGTGTAAGCAGATGATTTGAACATCTATTCCGTGCACCAAAATTTCCCAAAGTCTTGGAGTATATATTAAGGCGTACAGCAACAGTTTGAAGCAAACGTGATGTCCGATACTGAAATGGAAGATCATATATATTACAATAAATTTAAAGTTGAAATAATATTTCAACTCGGATAAAAAAAATCGCAGGTAAAATGAGTACTTACTCTGAAGGCATTCAACTGAAATTTAGGATCCCTAAAATGTTCCTCTCCCTCCCATCTAGATGTCACTGGATTTGGCTGAGATAGATATGAGCCCATGGAATCTTTCAAATAATTCCATGTTAAAGAGAATGTTCCTCCTTTTAATTTCTTCTGGTATTGCTTCGGGAGTTCACCAGCAACCTACATGAATGATATATACAGGAGAATGATACATGAATGGTATTGCTTCAGGAGTTATATGCAGAAATATAATGATAATTTTTTTTATATATTGAATGAATTTCTCTTTTCAACCTGTTGAAGAAGAAAAATGTTGTCTCTTTCAAATGTCTGAAAAATATCATTTCGAAGGCTACCAAATCTGTTAACAGCTGCATAACCATGACCGCCACAAGATTCTCGGCAAACACTCAAAGATTTTACAGTATAGGATGTAACGTAAGCCTTAGGATGTAACGTATAGGATTTTGTTTCTTCTTCAGAAGCTTCCAGCGCAGTACCAAAAGCAATATCAGGAGGAGGTAGAGACGATCCTAAAAATGAGGCTGCTCACTGCTGAGGAATTAGATGGGTCGGTGGAGATGTGCCAAAGCATGGGCGAGACCGTCTCCGCCGTGTCCAAAGAGAGATGGGGTTGATGAGACAGAAAAGGAGGAAAACTCCAGTTTCTTCAACCGGATGGAGAGACGGAGGGTGGTATCATCATCTGCTTTGAGAAGAAGGTGTCCGACGGAGGACAGCAAACACCCACCACCTTGGTCTCATGCTCGGACTCGTGCACATACTCGCACACTCTCCGGCGAAATACCCGACAATATCAAAGCTCCGAGAAGAAACAGTACCGTAGGTGGTGACGACACTATCAAAGCTGATGGTGACGGAAGAAGTAACATAGTCATCGGAAAAGCAGAAGTTGGTATACCACCGATGTGGCTGAGAACATATCACTAATGAGAACGGTACCGGGGGACGAATTGATTGAAAAAAATAATGGGTTTTTATTCTTTAATGCAGTGACGACGTACCGGGGTTTTTTGGAACGACCGGAGAAACTGCAGGAGGACGGTAGAAACGTACCGGGGGTTCTTGGAATGACGAGATGCACACAAGCAGAAGACACGGACGGAAGCTCGAATGGAGGACAGTAGACGGGGGTTTTGGGAGGGAAGAGACGGAGACGATGGGTTTTGAATTTGTTTTGAAAAAAAATTAAAATTTGCTTTGATACTGATTGATAGTACAGCTACTGCATTACCTATTAGAAGGCTACTGATACTAGATACTAGTAACTTCCATGTCACATCCGGCTATTTTCCAAAAAATTTTATCTTACATGTAACATGCATCCGGCTACTGCTTTAACAGGTTCTTATAAAAAAAAATCGAATGTTTTTTATCTTTAAAATAGACCGACGTGATTAAAGAGGTTTCTATCAGAGACAACCGAGGGCGGTGGAATAGAAACATTAAGACAATATAATCAATAAACAATAAATAACAATAAATAACTATAAACTAAATAAACAGTAAATCATTTAGAGTAATTAATAAAAATTTAGATTCAACGAACACCATTACAATAAATCAAATCCAAAAACTATAACAAAAACAAAACACCATTACATTAAATAACTATAACAAAAATTTCCAATAAACTAAACACCATTACAGTAAATAAATCAAACCCAAAAACAAATAAAAAAAACAAATCGATTCATTTGGAAGTAATCACCTACATTTATAGATTATATACTAAATCAAACTAAATCACATAGTTCTGTTTATAAAATTCCCAAATAAAAGAAATTAAACCCATCGTTCTGTCTATAAATCACATACAACTATAATTGAAATTACATACATCTATAAATCACATACTAAATCAAATTAAATCACTAAAATCAAACCCATTCACATATATCTATAAATATTTTTGCCTAATCAAACCCATTCTAAAAGAAACACATTTCAAAATAAAACAAAGTAAATATAGAAATCTCATCAGGACCGGACGTGATCAAGGCAGGACAGAGGCGGCACCTACCGGAGGCGAGCTTGGAACCGGCGTTGGCGAAGCAACGGTGCAAGGCAGTCAGCGGAAACGGTGGCAGTCGGCGGAAACGGTGAATACAGATTTCGGGGTTTTGTTAAACCCCCAAATCTTACACGGCGGATTCCGTCATGTAAGGTACATTAAGTTTCGTCGTCATAAACGAAAAAGTCCGCCCAATTAAAATTTGGGAGGGCTTTTTCCGCCCGACTCCCTGAAAACTTACCGTCATGTTAAGTCAATTTAAGCAGGTAATCGGGTTAATTTTGGGGTGGATTTCGAAATTTTGGATGAGACTTTTTAGATGACGGATTTCCGCCATTTAAATGAGAGAATGACAACTCTGTATGAAGATGATTGGAGAGATAGCGGAGAAGAGAATCTGTCATCAAGAAAAGAAAGAAGAAATAGTTGGGAAAGGAAGGAAGGAAGAACTATTTCAAACTTGTAAGTTTTAAATACTTCATTTAATACAATATCCTTGTATTTATAATCTCTTAAACTAATCTAGTATTACCACAATACCCTTATACTGTTTAGATTTATAACTAATTAACTACTATTATTAATCTCACATCCCCCCTCAAAAAATAATCTGAAAACCAGATAAGTTTTTGAATAGACGATACATTAATCAGTAGCATTAGTAGCCATCACCCAGCTTTATGATCTAATTTTATCTCCTGAGCTTGTGAATTAATTGAACTGAGAGGGGGGCGAAAAACCCAGCTGGGATCCTTATTTTTGCTTCTCTTTTATATTTCATTTCTTTAGGAAAACCCTCCTGTCAGGTCAATTAAAGCCGAAAAAGAAGAGCCATAATGGAGGGTAAAATTAATAACATTAACATCTCCAAAACAACTTGAAACTGATAAAGATCATCAGCAATTAACAGTCATTAGTTTCTTCACTTCATTGGCAATTAACAAATATGAATCACTTCTTTTAGCTTGACCTTCTCTTTCATCTGCATAACCCTCTTACAAACCAAGTGAAGTATAGAGAATAGAAGATATTACAACACAAAAAAACTTATTATATTCCTGTGTATTATAAACAATAATATGCAATCAGAAACTATAGGTTAATATAATCTTGTATAACTTTGTATTTATCTAAATATGCATCAAATTACAGCCATGACAAATCACAGAAATTAAGATCCTTTATTTGTTTAAGCATATTAAGTGAAATATGATCATGTATTATCTATATATTGCATACTGAATTTGAATTCAGATCATGAAATCATATTCCAAATAGAATATTAGAAATAACTGTGACCAATCTGTTGTAGACATTACAGTAAGAATCACACCTATGTATTTTTACATAGTCAAACAGACAGATTTTTTTTTTTACGGTAATTTACATTTTTCGTACTTATTATTCTATAGACATCAGATTGTGTCTTTCCCTATGAAGCTTGAATAACTCAGAACTTAAGTTCTTTGTGAACCCATCTGCAAATTGCAGATCTGATGGTACATAGTCAACCTTTATACCTCCTTTACCAACTAAATCTCTAATATAGTGAAGAGATATATCTATATGTCTAGATTTTGCTGTATTAGAAGGATTTTTGGTCATAAAAATAGCTTACTTATTATCACACAATATCTTAGGAGCTTCACTAAACCTCAATCCTAGTTCTCTGAATAAGTAACAAAACCATGTTACTTCATACATTCCACTAGACATGGATCTATATTCAGCTTCACAGCTTGATTTAGATACAGCATTTTGTTTCTTAGCTGACCAAGCTAGAACATTTCCTTCAAACCAAATGCTTAACCCTGAAATTGACATTCTGTCTCCAGGTTCATCTCCCCAATCAGAATCACAGTAGGCTGTGATAGTAGACTGAGAACTCGGCATTGATTTCAGTTTCAAACCTAAATTCTTTGTTCCTTACAAATATCTAAAAATCCTCTTAATCATATGTATATCAGTTGGTTTTTGTAGGAATTGACTAACCTGATTCATCTGAAATGCAAAGACAGGTCTTGTTAAGGTCAAATATTGCAGAGATCCTACCATACTTCTATAGAGTGTAATATCCTCTATAGAAGTTCCATCAATTTTAGTCAATTTAGGATTTACTCTCATTGGTGTTGCACAAGGAGAGCATGAACTTAACCCATATTTTTCTAGTATATCATTTATATACTTTACTTAAGATATTATTATAACTGAATCATTTCTTTTAACACATTCCAAACCAAGAAAAAAATGTAATTCACCTAGATCTCTATATGAAAACTTAGAACAAATTAGGTTAATATATTCATCTATTTTATCATTTTTATTTCCTATCACTATGATATCATCTACATATACCAATATATAGATTTTTAGTTCCTCGTTAACCAAACAGAATAAAGATGAATCTGATTTACTGTTAAAAAATCCTAAATTATCTAAAAACATTTATAATCTAAAATACCAAGCCCTTGGAGCTTGTTCTAATCCATACAAGGCTTTATTCAACAAACACACATGTTTTGGTTTTGATGGATCAATATAGCCAGGAGGTTGTTTCATGTGAACTGTCTCATTAAGGTATCCATGTAAGAAAGCATTTCTTACATCTAATTGTCTTAGAGGCCATTTAAAACTTACAGCAAGAGAAATTATTATTCTCACTGTTGGCACTCTAACAACAGGATTATAAGTATGTATATAATCTATACCTTCTTCTTGATTAAAACCCTTGGCCACTAATCTTGCTTTAAATCTCTCAATTGTCCTATCAGCCTTTCTCTTGATCTTGTACACCCATTTACTTCCAATTATATTCATAGTGGGTTGAGGTGGTATTAGAATCCATATTTCATTTTGATAAAGAGCTTTCATCTCTTCATCCATAGCTTTTTTCCATTCTACAGATTTTGAAGCTTGTGTAAAACATGTATAGGTTCTTTTTCTCTAGTTTCCTCAACATTACTACAATCAAAATCCTTTAGATGATTGGGTCTCTTACTTACTCTTTTTAATTTATGAGATTCTATGTTTTGTTTATCTAGAATAATTTCATTAATTCTCTTTTCCAATGATTTTATTGCCTTGGATACAACTGAATCTTTACGTAAATTTTTCAAAGATTTTTGTTTTTCAGAATTATTTTCCAATGATATATCACTTCCTATACTCATTTCCACATCTTCATCCTGATTGTTTAAAGGAAATTCTCTAGTAATAGGCAAACTTTGGTTTCTTAGATCAGTATTTAGATCATTGTTTTCAGGAATAACTTCACTATCTGAAATTACATTTTCAGTATGAGGATCATTAGTCAATTTAGTAAATAGTTCAGCATCATTTTTAGTCTGTATTTTCAATTCAGATTCATTTCGTGAGCTAGTTAATACCCTAATTGTCTTGGATATATTCTGATTACTTAATATTTGATTTAGTCCATTCTCAATACTAATTGGGATGTTAGAAGTAGAGTTAACTTCTGAATCAGATTTTTCTGATCTAAAATTTTTCTGATTGAAAACATTAGGAAAAAGTATCATATTTGTTCTAATGTTTCTTAATTTAAATGAGTCAACTTTATTTAATTTATTTCAGATTCTTGTAAAGGATAAGAATCTTCATTAAATCTGACATTTCTAGAGAAAATAAATTTTCCACAAGGCATCTATATCCTTTGTGTTGAGCAGAGTATCCTATGAATATACACTCTACACTTTTAGAGTCAAATTTATTTTTAAATCTAGAGTTAATTAATGGGAAACAACTACACCCAAAACTCTTTAAAAATATATAATCAGGCTTCTTTCCTAAAAGCTCCTGATGAACAAAGGCCCTTAAGTATAGGTGTTGGCAGTCTATTAATTAAAAATATGGAAGTATCTACTACTTCAGGCCAAAATTCTTGTGATATCTTAGACTGATTAAACAAACACCTAGCCATTTCAATGATATGTCTATGTTTCCTTTCAACAACTCCATTTTGTTGAGGGGAGTAAGGGCAACTATATCTAATGGTAATCTCATTAGACCTTAATAATTCCATAAATTTTCCAAATTTAAACTCTCCACCTTCATCGGACTGAATAGTCTTGATTTGAGTTTGAAATCTATTTCTAGTCATTTTAATAAATGCAACCATTTCATTTATCATATCAGATTTATTGTATAAAGGTGCAAACCAAGTGTATCTTGTTTTGTCATCAACTATTGTCAATAAATATCTAAAACCCTTTTTTGATATAACAGGGGATGGACCCCACAAATCAAGATGAATCAATTCAAAACAAGTATCAGTTTTTATAAAACTTCTTAGAAAGGGGAGTTGATGTATCTTTCCCATTGGACAATTATTACAAAATTGTTTTCTAATTTTTCTATCTACTGAAATATAAGGAGCGATTCTCTTAAATGTCTGTTCAGAAGGATGTCCAAGCCTTCTATGCTATAAATCCTCAGATACATCCAACTTATAGCACTGATAATGATGGAGGTCTGGTGTGAAGTGATACAAACCTCTGGTGCTAACTCAGTAAACAAAATTTCCTTTGTCTCCACATCCTTTACCAAAAAAATCATTTTTGTTAAATATAATAGACACATTCATATCAGATGCTAATTTTTGAGCAGAAATAAGAGTTTTATTTAGTTGTGGTACACACAATACTTGGGGTTATTTTAAATTTTTTACCATTGATATAGAAAATAATTGATCCTATTTTAGAAATAGGTATTATATTTCCATTACCTACTTTAACATTAGAATTACATGAATAAGGTTCACTCTCTAAGAAAAAGGCTTCTTCTGAAGTCATATGAGTTGATGCCCCCTGAATCCAAGCACCAATCCATATCGTATAGTTTAATTCACTCGAGTGTGTAGACTGTACTTCAATATTATTAACCATGAATTCTTCTTCTTCAGCCTGATTAGCCCCATCATCCGAAGAGTTATCTTGAGTATCCACTACATATGCCGAAAAGTTACCTCTTTCTGGACAGTTTTTGGCTAAGAGACCATGTTTCTCACAAATCTGACAATCATGATTAGTATTCAGAGACTCTGGCAGTTTCAATAGAGGTGATTTGTTGTTTGGTGTCAATGATTTAGGTATAGTTACTGATTTTATTTCACTCTGTTCAGGTTTACCTTTATATCCATACTGCTTGCCTCTATAACCTCTATTATACTTATAAGCATAACTTGCAGAAAAATCACCTAAAGATTGTTTTGCATCTACTCTCCTAATCATGGAATCTTCTTTATTTAACCAATCAGATAATTGATCAAAAGTATATGTGATGAAGCACTGAATCTGCTACTAGGGCTCGCGGTGGTGCGAGGTGATGCCGGAGGCTCTGGAGTCCACGACGCGCGCTCTACGTCAAATACCTGCAAGTAGAGAATAGGCGATTCTAGTGAGAATCGGCGATTCTCTTAGTGATGCTCTGGTGAGAGTGGAACTTGTGTTGTGCCTTTGAGTGTCCCCTTGGGACCCTTTATATAGGCGAACATCGCGCCTATTGCCGCATTTATTGCGTTGGCTGGCGGCGAGTAACGGTCGTAAATCAGCGATTCAGGTATGGAAATCGCCTATTTAGGGCAAACTCGCCGAGTTTCCAAGGGCGAGATGTGCAGTCTACCATACTGCCGATTTGGGCCCTAACTCGGCGATTTGTCCCCAAAGTCGGCGATTTGGTAGTCCAATCTTGATTTACGGGTTAACTCAGCGATTAGACGATGGACTTGTTTCGCACCGTGGGAACCTTCCCGGGGTCCGGCGTAAAGCGACGGAACCCTAGTCCTTGTTGAAGAGCGTTGCTGAGAGTGACTGTCGTAATCAGGCATGTCTCACCAATATTTCCCCTGAAGAGAGCACAAGAAACATGCGTGTATCGCCAGTACCCCCCCCCAAACAAGGTTGTGTGTGTGATCCGCATCAAGGCTAAAGCGACAAGATAGGATCGAATCATTCCGCCCACAGTGACGTACTGATTCCGTATCCATTTAAGGCCTAAGCGACAAAATGGATTGATTCTGGTCGAATCGACAGAATCTAGTTCCAAGCCAATGGAACTACGTGTTTATAGTCTAATCCTGATCGAGAGCGACTTTTCTGTGTTTATCAAGGCCGGAGCGACAAGATGGATTTGATTCTGGCCGAAGCGACAGAATCTGATTCCGGCCGAAGCGATAGAACTAATGTTTATTGTCCACCCTGATCAAGAGCGACTTTATGTCTGCAACGACGGTGAACCCATCAATGCAAATAAGCGGAATGATGGGTTGAGACCATTAGGGCTAAAGCGACAGAATGATTTTTGGTCTATCAAGGCCAAAGTGGCAAGATAGACCTGATTTTGGCTGAAGCGACAAAATTATACCTGCAAAAAAGAAAACATCCTACAAAACAAGTAGATCAGTCTAAAACGCATATTATTATTGACCAATTGAACTTACCGTGCGATTTTATCTCTCGTGATGTTCTCCTTTTGCTTGAACCAATCCTTGGTAAATCTGACTGAAGGACAGATTTACCGTGCTCATATGACGACTTCCGGCCGGAGCGACAGAAGTGTCGGGATAGCTTGTGATACCCCCCCCCCCGAAATTTGACGATTTCCGGCCGAAGCGACAGATATGTCGGGAGAGCTTGTGATACTCCCCCCCGAAATGTGGCGACTTCTAGCCAGAGCGACAGAAATGTCGGGAGAGCTTGTGATACTCCCTCTTGAACACCTGGATAAAAATGTGTCATATTCTGGCTGAAGTGGTAGGAGTGTCGGAGAGAGTTTGTGATATTCACCTCGAATTGTGACGACTTCCGGTCGAAGCGACAGAAGTGTCGTGGAGAATTTGTGATACTCTCCTTTTGTTGTCTTGAAGGGAGCTTGTGATACTCCCCCTGAAATTGTGCCGTTGTGACAGATTTTAGAGTTATGTTTTGAATATTTCTGCCCGAAGCGATAAAAGTATTGAGGAGAGCTTGTGATACTCCCCTCGAAAATCATGTCAACACGATAAATTTTAAAATATTGGTGTAACGGAAGTATTTGAGAAAGCTTGTGATACTCCCCCCGAGAATCATGTCGACGCGACATATTCTTTGAGAATGAAATAATTTTTCGAAATATTTTGCAATCTTTGTATTTTAATTATCAATGAACTATCTTTTGTCTTTTCTTTGCTAATTTTCCATATAAATCATCCTTAAATTGTAACCTAGGCTCAAAACTAAATTCACAAGCCGTAACTTATCCACTATGGACGTAAGTTAGACTCTGCTAACCCTCGCTTAGCCACTCTGGACGTAAGCTTGGTCGTACGAATCGTAGTTCAGTCGTCAGTTAAATTTGCGGATAATTTATAGCTCCAAATTAACGCAGAGTTGCAAAGAATAGTACAAATAATAAACCAGAATTTAAGATGCACAATATTATTTGGAATCCTAGGGTTAGATCCGTAATTTAGGACTACAATTCTAGATTTGAACCCTGGTGTTTTAACCAAGCTCCGGCCATAGCGACAGAGCGAATCTCGATCCTCATTATGGCAATAGCGACAAGATGGGATAGGATCATTTAGGCCAAAGCGACAAAATGACCCTTACTCTATTAAGGCCATAGCCACAGAATAAATTTAAAACCGGGGTGATGAAGCACGGAATCTGCTACCAGTGGGCTCGCGGGGTGGCGAGATGGGCCGGAGGCTGTGGAGTCCACGACGCGCGCTCTACGTCAAACACCTGCAGAAGAGGAGGGGAATCGGCGACTCACTTGGGAGTAGGCGATTCGGGCTCCTGGATGCTCTAGTGTGGAGTGTGAGTCAAGTGAAGAAGATATGAATGGAGGACACCCCTAGGACCCCTTTTATAGGGTCCTAGAGGCGTTTCCATTCAATTGAGTGGGGCCCACCCCATTATGGTATCCTATTGAAGGGTGCCATAATGGTGTGGGTCCGCCCGCGTAACGGGTGGGAGTCGCCGATCCAGAGGTGGAGTCGCCGATTCCTTTGAGGCCCAGTTCTCGGTCTACCAGACCCGAGTTCCCTGGCCGGAATCGGCGATACACCTTTGGAGTCGGCGACTTGGTAGTCCCAGTTGGCGACTCCCAAGTGTTGCCTTGGGCTCTTGACGTATACACGTGCTTCGCACCGTGGAAGCCTTCCGGGGGTCCGGCATATAGCGACGGAACCCTATTCCTTGTTTGAAGGGCGTTGCTGGGAGTGACTGACGTAATCAGGCATGTCTCACCAGTACTCCCCCCTGAAGAGAGCATGGCAAAACACCCGTGTACCGCCAGTATCCCCCCCAAGCAAGGTGATCCGCATCAAGGCCAAAGCGAAAAGATGGGATCGAATCATTGTGGCCACAGCGACACAATGACTCCGTTATCCATGCACTATTATATGGATTGATTCACTATCAGAATCTAGTTCCAGACCAATAGAACTACGTGTTTATAGTCCAACTCTGATCAGGAGCGACTCTTTCTGTGTTATCATTAAGGCCAAAGCGACAAGATGAAAGGAGATTATTAAGGCCAAAGTGACAAAATAATTCCCGTCCATTAGGGCCAAAGCGACAAAATGGACCGACTCACTATCAGAGTCTGATTCTGGCCGAAGCGACAGAATGCGTGGATCCTGGCCAAAGCGACAAGATCTAGTTCACTATCAGAACTGATGTTTATAGTCCACCCTGATCAAGAGCGACTTTACGTCCGCAACGATGGTTACCCCACCAAGGCCGAAGCGACAAAGTGGGTCGAGATCATTAAGGCCAAAGCGACAAAATGATCTCCAAGTCTATCAAGGCCAAAGCGACAAGATAGAAGAATTATTGAGGCCAAAGCGACAAAATAATTCTTGGTCCATTAAGGCCAAAGCGACAAAATGGACCGACTCGTTATCAGAGTCTGATTCTGGCCGAAGCGACAGAATGCGTGGATCCTGGCCAAAGCGACAGGATCATTCCTGCAAAACAAAAATAACCTGCAAAACAACTGTATCAGTCTAAAGGATATATTTATTGATTTACTGACCTTGCCGTGCGGGGCTGCTCCTCGTGCTGCTCCTCCCTATGCTCAATAAATCCTTGATTGATCTGGCCGAAGCGACAGGTCTATCGTGCTCAAGGTTTGACATCTTCTGGCCAAAGCGACAGAAGTGTCGGGAAGAGTTTATGATACTCCCCCCCGAGTTCGACGACTTCTGGCCGAAGCGACAGAAGTGTCGGGAAGAGCTTGTGATACTCCCCCCTCGAGATCATTAAGGCCGAAGCGTCAAAATGACCTCTGGTCTACTAAGGCCGAAGCGACGAAGCTAACTGACTCACTATCAGAGTCTGATTCTGACCAAGGCTACAGATCCACTATCAGGATCCGATTCTCGCCTCGGATACAGAACCTTCTGATTCACTATTAGAATCTGATTCCGGTCGAGGCTACAGATTCACTATCAGAATCCGATCCTAACCCGGACTACGGAATCTTTACCTGCAAAAAAGGAAAACACTCTGCAAAACAACTAGATTAGTCCGTAAACGCATATATTTATTATTGAACTTACCGTGCGATTTACCTTTCGTGATGTCCTTCCTTTGCTCAAATTTGTCCTTGGTAAATCTGGCCGAAGCGACAGATTTTACCGTGCTCAAAAAATTTTTTGACGACTTCTGGCCGAAGCGACAGAAGTGTCGGGAGAGCTTGTGATACTCCCCCCGAAATTTGACGACTTCTGACCGAAGCGACAGAAGTGTCGGGAGCTTGTGATACTCCCACCTAAATTTGACGACTTCTGGCCGAAGTGACAGAAGTGTCGGGAGAGCTTGTGATACTCTCCCCTGAAATTTGACGACTTCTGGCCGAAGCGACAGAAGTGCCGGGAGAGCTTGTGATACTCCCCCCGAAGATTGTGCTTTGGTGATACACAAATTTTTGGGACGAGTGTTTTTCGAAGTATGTGACTGTCGGTGAACTATCTATTATTTTTCCTTTGCTAATCTTTCATATAAATTACCCTTCAAATTATAACTAAGGCCCGAAACTAGATTCACAAGTCGTAATTTAGCCACTCTGGACGTAAATTAGACTTTGCTAACCCTATTGCTAGCCACTCTGGGCGTAGACTTGGTCGTACGAATCGTAGCTCAGCCTACGGTTAAATTCACGGACAATTTATACCTCTAGATTAGCGTAGGGTTACCAGAGATAGAGCAGACGACGAATCAGAGATATTCGACACTCAAAGGTTGCCTTGAAATTCGGAACCTTAACGATGGAGAGAGCATGCGATACTCCATCCTGAAGTGTGACGACTTCTGGCCGAAGCGTCAGAAGTGTCGGGAGAGTTTGTGATACTCCCCCCTTGAAATTTGACAACTTCTGGCCGAAACGACAGAAGTGTCGGGACAGCTTGTGATGCTCCCCCCTGAAAACATGCACTTGGGGCAGTTTTTGTTGTTATTTTACCCGGAATCGGCGACTGGAGGCCACAGTCGGCGATACCTATGGTCTGGGTAACTGCAGGGAGCATTTTTGTTTTTTACCCCTGCGAGTCGGCGACTACCTCTGTGAGTCGGCGACTCCTAGTGTAACCGTCGGATCTTTTTGGGAGATCCTTGGGATATTTGGAGGATATACGGGGAATATTTGTAAAATCTCCAAATAAGGAAATGTATCTTACAGTGTCGGAGACATTGGCGTAATTCGGGGGATTTGGAGATCGATTCCTGATCTCAAATTTTGCAAATTTTGGGTTTTCTGGGGGGTTTTCGCAATTTTCCCAAGGGCTATAAATAGTGGAGAGGTTTCCCCAAAACCTCACAACACCTTTTGCCTCTTCAATCGCCTAAACCCCCAGATTTTTAAATCGTCGATTCCCAAGTTTTCTACCTTCGAATCGTCGATTCCCATTATGTCTTCCCCCGATTCCCCTTTGTCCCCACTACAAGAAGCTGAAACGTCAGCCTTTATAGCAGAGCTGACCGCTGAGGGTCTGGATGAGGTGTTGAACACCGTTAAGTCGCTGATTCCTTCTCCCAACAGAGAGGTTGAGTCGGCGACTCCGGTCGTGCCACCTCATACTATGGAACTGAGTGCCTCTGTGCACGAACTGCTTGGCGCTTCGCCAGTGTCGGCGACTACCCTTGTGGAGTCGGCGACACAGTGCAAGGCCCTTGTGGTCGTGCGGGAGCCTCTCGAGCTGGGGGAGATTCCCGAGCCCTCTGTGTCGGCGATTCCCATCGTGGAGTCGGCGACACATGCAGGGCCTGTCAAGGGAAAATCCTTCAAGCGGAGGGGAAAAGGCTCAGCTGCCATCGGGTCGGCGACTGCTGGCCGTGACTCGCCGATTCCTCTCATTGAATCGGCGACTAATGTGCTGGAGTCGGCGAATCCCATGTTGATTGATGACTCTTCTGCGCGTCACACCGCTCCGTTGGTTGTGAACGCGGAAGCTCATATCGTGTCGGGACTGAACCCGCACCAAGGGCCATCTGTGGATGGTCCTTCTTTGAAAAGAAAGAGAAGGCACACCACTGGAAAGGGCAAAGTACACGTGCCCGAAGAAGACGAGGGGGTCCCTCCGTCTCTCAATGTCAATTTTGAGGAGACTTTATATGTGGACCGTGGTGCTCCCAATCCATGCCGTAGAGCGAGCCGGCGCTCTGAAAGAACTCCGCCACCTCCCGTGGACTTGGATTCTAGTCGAGATCCGGACCTCGACTTAACTACTTATGTTGGAGCTTTGAACCCATCTGGGTTCGCTCATTGTGAAGTTGCCGCGAATGGCGTACCAAGGTTGCTTCCGATAGGCCGCTCCGGGGACGGCGAGTTCGAACAAGTAATGACTCATGCAACCTTGGACGGGTCTGACGGACTGAATCCCCCTTCGACCCTCAACGCGAGTGATGCTCGAGGACTGCTCTTGGGGATTCAGTTATCTGGACACTTGCGATTCCGGATATCGCGTTACCAACCTATCAATCTGCCACCCCCGGGATTCCAGGCCATCCCAAGGGTCTACTTCAAGCACTTCTCCAAGCTGCCGATTCCGGAGATTATTAGTGAAGTGCTTCTGACATTTGAAGTGTCCCTGTCGCAGCTCCCGGCGGGATTCTTTGTGATCTTGCGGGGATTTATGAACATCTGCTGGGGGCTCAACATTGCTGCGACTGCGAGCTTGTTTCTCTATTTTTACAAGCTGACGAAGGAGAAGTCTGCATCTGGTCGCGTCGGATTTATGCGACGACACTTTGACAAAAACATCGTCGATGAGTTGCCGACGAACTTTGGATGCAACTGGAGGAGAGAATTTATTTTCATTACTTTTGAATTTCTTCCCGGGAGTCGGGAAGTGTGGAATGATCCCCATCGAGTGCACATGAACGCCTCGATTGTGTTGACCGTGAGGGATATTGAGGCCGCAGACCGAATAGCGCGGACTTTGACTGCATACTCCGTGCCGAGCGGTGTTCCCTTTGTCCTTTGCCAAAGGGAAGACTTCACATTCGAGGATGTGGAAGAGGCACATCAACCGCTTACTAATAAGGAGTTGGAGGGCAGGAAAAAGCGATCGCTTTTATATCATGACGCCGCTCCTCTTTATATCTGCAAGAGGTTCCGAGAGGGCAAGCTCATCAGATTGAGAAAAAAGAAGAGCACTCGTGGCGAGCCTCGTCGGACCTTCGAGCAAGGGTCGAGCTCTCACTCCGCACCGCCACCTCCTAGAGGTTATGTGCCCTACACTTCTGCTGGGGTGACACTTCCCGATTTCATGGCTGATTCTGAAACTCGGAGGGAAGCGATGTCACTCCTTATGGGCCATCCTGGGACGTGGTGTCGGAGTGAGCTTCTGAAGCATATGAATGCCGCTTGTTATATGGCACATGCTTGCTATCAAGGCGACTCGATCCATGATGTCGAGAAGATTCAGGAAAAATATAACCAACTCGACATGAAGCTCAAGGAGAGCGAGAAGGCCTTGAATAAGCTGAGGAATGTGAAGTCCAGAATGGAGAACCTGCGCGACAATATTCTGCCGAAAAAGGACAAAACGATTGAGTCCAAGCAGAAAGAAATAGATGAATATGTCGCGAAGATATTGGGACTTCGCAAGGATCTGAAGGTTGCTACTGCTGGCCGTGCTCAAGAGATTGAAGATTTGAAGAGTCAGCTAGCTTGCGAGAAAGGGCACGTAGCCTCGCTTGAGGCTACCATAGCGGATTTGAAGAAGCAAGCTGCCAATCATCAAAGCGAAACAACTGGGCTGAAGAGTGAGCTGGCGAGTGCGGAAGAAGAGATTCTAGCTCTTAAGGATGATAACTCCGCACTCTCTGGAAAAGCTGCAGGATTGGATTTGGATGTGCGCTACCAATCCGACCAGCTTCAAGAGCTCATCTTCTTCGGCCCTTCTATGTTTCCTGCTCTACCTCCTGACTACATTACGGATATAATGGCGTGGGTAGAGCAGCATCTGAGGAGCTTGAGAAGAACAAAGAAACCCTCGATAGAATGAAGGACGAAGCTGCCCAAGATTAGATCTTTTAAGTCCTTAGATTTTTGTATTTTGTAATCTTATCCTTTGTAATCTGAATTTTTAATGAATTAATCGTTTTTACTTTTCTATTTAATTGTTCATTTATTTTATTCTTTTGAATTTTAACTAAGACCCGAAACTAGATTCGCGAGTCGTAATTTAGCCGTTCTGGACGTAAATTAGACTAACCCTATCGCTAGCCACTCTGGGCGTAGACTTGGTCGTACGAATCGTAGCTCAGTCTACGGTTAAATTCGCGAGAATAAACTAAGCTTCACAACTAATAGCAACTCGCAATATCGACTAACAAGTTCAAAAGACAAAAGTATCGAAAGATAACAAAAGAAATAACAAAGATGTGAACCTTAGGACTCTAGAATTGTGTTGTGGTTTTACTCCGGCCGTAGCGACGGAGTGATTGTTTACCTTCATCGAGGCCATAGCGACAAGATGAGATTGGATCGTTATGGCCGTAGCGACAAAACGATTTCTAATCTATTGAGGCCAAAGCGACAAAATAGACTAGTTTGGAAACCCTAATCATGAGTGATGTAAAAATCCTAGGGTTTTATTCATGTGTTCTCTATATGACTTATACCCTTGTAGTTCACCTCTGGTCAAAGCGACAGAGTGATCTGAACCTTCATCGAGGCCATAGCGACAAGATGACGTTAAATTGTTAAGGCCATAGCGATAAAACAATTTCTAATCTATTAAGGCCGGAGCGACAAAATAGATTTCTCATTTAGGGTAAAGTCGTAATTTTTAGAGAAATCTAACTTTTTATTAAAAAAAGGAAAAACAAATGTTTGAAATAAAATCTAACTATTTTATTTTGCTATACATCGAAAGGATCGAAGGAATGGGAGGGTCAATACTAAGCGTAGTATTGTTGCATGTTGTCTGCATGCCAGGTGTTTGGAACCATTGTTCCATCCTGTCGCCGTAAGTGATAAGTTCCTGGCCTTATCTCTTCTTCGACGACGTATGGACCCTCGAAGTTGCATGACAACTTATTCCTTGGTCTATTCCTTTCGGTGATACTAGCCTTCCGCGTGGCGAGGGTTCCCGGCAGAAACACTTTTTTGCGTACTTGGTGATTATGGTATCGTGATACGCTGGCCTTGTATAATTCATTCCGCAGGTCTGCCTCGTCGCGGGTTTCATCCCTCAACTCTAGCTCTGTAGCTAGGTTTTGGTCATTGTTTTGCTCGTCGTACTTCGAGATCCTGTACGTTGGTATACTCATCTCGATTGGTACGACAGACTCTACTCCATATGTCATAGCGAAGGGGGTGTTTCCTGTGGGATTTTTACTAGTTGTGCGATATGCCCGTAGTATTTCGCACAACTTATCCGCCCAGGCCCCTTTTGCCGATTCGATTTTCTTTTTGAGCCCTTGTACGATGACCTTGTTGGTCACCTCCACTTGTCCGTTTGCTTGTGATCGGTAAACGGAAGCAAAGTGGAGTTTTGTACCCAGGTCCTCGCACATTCTCGAAAAGTTCCCCCCTGTGAATTGGGTACCATTGTCTGTGACAATGTGTTGGGGAACTCCGAATCGGCACACTATGGAGCGATATACGAATTTGACTGCCGCATCTTGAGTGATCTTTGCTACAGACTGAGTCTCGACCCATTTTGTGAAGTAATCAACTGCCACAAAAATGAATCGAGCTTGGGATGTTGAGGGTGGGAATGGTCCTACGATGTCCAGTCCCCACCTTGCAAATGGGATCAAGCTCCAGATCGGAGTCATGTCCGCGGATGGTTTTTGTTGCATTGGGCTATGTAACTGGCATGCTCGGCACTTGCGGACGTAAGTGCGAGCCTCTAACCGTAATGTGGGCTAATAGTACCCCAGCCGTATGATTTTGAAGGCTAGTGCTCTTCCTCCCTCATGGAGTCCGCACGAGCCTTCGTGTATTTCCTTAACAACTTTATCAGTATCGGGCTTGGCCAAACAGCGTAGCAACGGGCTGTCGAAGGACTTTTTATAAAGCACCCCTCCAACTTCGCAGTACTTGGCTGCTTTGTACTGCAACTTTTTGGCCTCACTCCTATTGTCGGGAAGTACACCACTTTGGATGAATGTCAGTATTGGTTGTCTCCAATCCTCTGAGGGGTCGGATGTGACATTCAATACCTGGCACGAGGGCTGGAGTACAGAGTCTACCAGGATTTCACGCTGGCCTCCCTCCCAGGCCGATGCTAGCCTGGTGTATTCTAAGTTCGAGGAATTTGCTCGATTTTAAACTCAGCGAATTGTTTGGTGAGTTCTACCATGGTTTCCACATATTTTGTGATCTGTGGTTCTTTGCAGGCGAACTCACTCGTGGTTTGTCGAGCCACGAGCTGGGAGTCAGTGTGAAGCGTGACTTTCTCAGCGCCGAGAGTTCGCAACAATTTTAGGCCATGAATGGCTGATTCGTATTCCGCGACATTGTTTGATGCCGGGAAGTGGAGCCGTATCGAGTGTTCATAGTTTTTTCCATCTGGACTATGGATTTTTACTCCGATACCTGAGCCTGTGCTGCAACTCGACCCGTCTACTTCCACAGTCCATGGTTGAGCTAGGTTCGATGGTGTAAGCTCGACCATAAAATCTACCACAGCTTGCCTCTTGATGGCAGTGGCTGGTCGGAAATCCAAATCAAACTCACTGAGCTCAATGGCCCATTTGGTTAACCTACCCGATATGTCTGGCTTGTGAAGTAGATGACGTAGGGGACACGATGTAATTACTACAATCGTGTGCGCTAAGAAATATGCTCGAAAGCGACGACAAGCATGGATTACAGCGTATACGATTTTCTCAATCGGAGAATATCGTATCTCTGCTCCTTGTAGTCGCTTCGAGTGATAGTAGATGGGGACTTGTTCCTTATCTCTTTGTGCGATAAGGACTGCACTTACGGCCTCTTCTGAGGCTGCTATGTATAAGTACAGGTCTTCCCCATCCCTGGGTGAGGTCAGCATTGGAAGCGAGGACATGTGTGCTTTTAACTTGGTAAAAGCCTCCTCGCATTCCGGTGTCCAAGTGATACTACCCTTAGCCGCAGTTTTTAGTAGTTGGAAGAACGGTTTGCATTTGTCAGCCGTTTGCGATATGAAACGACTGAGTGCATTGATTCGCCCGTTCAACCTTTGTACTTCTCTAATTGTGCGGGGGGCTTCCATATCGAGTATCGCTTGGATTTTGTCGGGATTTGGTTTAATCCCGTGCTAACCCACGTAGAAACCAAGGAACTTACCATCCTTGATCCCGAAGGAACACTTATTTGGATTAAGCTTCATTCCGTATTGCTTTGATGTCCTAAGGGTTTCTCTCAGATCCTCGGGGTGCTTTTCGACGCTTATCGATTTGACCAAGATGTCATCAACATAAGAGGAAACATTGCGCCCGATCTGGTCCGCGAAAGCCTTGTCCATTAAGCGTTGGAATGTAGCTCCAGCATTCCTTAGGCCGAATGGCATTACTCGATAACAGAATGTCCCTGAGTCCGTAATGAAGGATGTTTTCTCTTCATCAGGCTCATGCATCAGGATTTGGTTATATCCTGAGTGGGCATCCATCATGGAGAGGAGTTCGTTACCAGATGCTCCGTCGACTAATTCGTCGATGAATGGGAGTGGGTAACTGTCCTTAGAGTATGCTTTATTGAGATATGTGAAATCAATGCACATGCGCCATTTGCCATTGGGCTTCTTGACGAGAACGGGGTTGGCCAACCAAGTTGGATTCGAACTTCTCGAATGTGCCCGACATTCAGAAGTTTCGATATCTCTTCGTTGGCGGCCTCCCGCCTGTTAGAGGTGAGCACTCGACGCTTTTGGCGACGAGCTGGGATAGATGGGTCGACATTAAGTTTGTGCGTCACGATTTGACGCGCAATCTGTGTCGGAGCCTCACCCTCCCAAACGAACCTGTCCTGGTGCTCCTCCAGGACAGTCACAAGCTTGGCTCTTAGGTCAGGATCTAACCCTTTCCCTAATGCCACGTGCCCCCCTTTCAGCTGGTACATTTCAGTCTCATCCACGGGTTGCAATTTTTCCCTTTCCCCGTTGTCAGGTGGGGCGTGGACGAGCATACTGTTTAGTTTAACCAGCTGGGTTGCCTTCTTATACCCTTGTCTAGAATCCTTCTGTGATCCTTTGACAGTTGCAATGATCCCGTTGATTGGGTATCGTATGCATTGGTGATAAGAAGATGGGACAGCTTTGATCCCATGGATGAAGGGTCGTCCAAAGATGCCGTGAAAAGTGGATTCTACCTCAACCACTATAAAACGACATGTTCGACTAACCCTTCCCTTTCGGGATCCGATGGAGACCTTCAGGTCAATAACGCTGGCCACTGGGGCGGTGACGTTAGTAAACCCGTAAATGGCTTCCTTGCAAGGAGACAGATCCTCCTTCCTAAGGCCCATTTTGATGAAGGTGTCCATGTAGAGGATGTCCGCGGAACTGCCGCTGTCGACAATCATCCTCTCGACACGGGATGTTGGACCGATGTCTGCTTGGATCACGAGTGGATCCTCGTGGGGTAGCAGGACATCGTCCAGGTCCTCTTCGGAGAAGTAAGTGGACTTCTCTTCCCGAGCTCTTTTCCCATTGTCGCGAGGTGTTGACTGTGACATCAGCACCTTCCGGGAGTAACCTCTGTTCTGACCAATGGATCCACCACCAAATATCATATTGATGGTTTTCCGCTGGAGGTTCTCGCTACTGTCGCTGTCTGGCGAAGGAGAGCGTGGACGCTTCCCCTTCGGGTCAGGTTTACAACCGTCTCGTCCTCGGGGTCCCTTGACGAAGTTGCCAAGTTCACCCTTTGAGACCAGCTGCTCGACGTAGATCGAGAACTCCCTGCAGTGGTCGGTGAGGTGTCCGTGGTCCTTGTGAAATTTATAGAACCTTCCACCCTTTTTGCGACTACTTTTGGTTGCAGGGTCCAGAGTACGGGCAGGAGGTAGGTCTGCCCGATTTTTGAGTTTCTCAAACTGTTCGCCTTTGTTGATTGTCAGAGGGGTCCACTCCTTCCATGGTTGGGATGGACCCTTTGGCGACTGTTTGGTGGTTGTTTGATACACTTTATTATCATGCTTGGACTTCCATTCCTTTTTGTAGGAACTAGCCGCATTGTCAGTGTATTTGTTCGAAGAGCCTCGGAAACTGTTTTTTCCGCCGTAGCTCTTTTTCTCGAACTTTGGTTTTTTGAAGCTAGTGTTCTCAAGTTCCACTAGCTTGTTCTCATTCTGCTCTTCCACCTCAATAAACGATTGGGCTTGCTGGAAGAGATCAGGTAGAGTCTCCACTTTATGGAGAGTGAGATGCTGGGCCAGAGGGGAGTAGGGTACTAGCCCATTTGTGTATCCCTCTTTGGCCAGACTTGGGATTAAATCGCTCACTTCTGTCATCATTGAAGTGAACTTGATAGTGTAATCCCTCAACGACAGCTTGTTCTGTCATAGTGCCATCAGTGCGTTGGCACTATGTTTGATCCTAATCATCCCCACGTGTTGGGCGATGAATTTGGATGAGAGGTCCGTAAAGCTGGAGATTGACCCAGCTGGTAGACCAGAAAACCACCGATAGGCACTGCCCTTGAGAGTGCCAGGGAATGCCCGGCACAACAGTGCGTTATCGGTGGTTTGCGGTTCCAAGACACTAAGGTAGAGGTTGATGTGATCTCTTGGATCATCCAAACCATCGTACGCTTCTATCATGGTACCCGCCAGGTTTGCGGAAAAGATACCTTCAAAAGGTCCTCTCGAAAAGGAGCACTTTTGATTCTTAGAAATTCCATCGGACCGCTGGCGGCTGGGTTGCCTGCCAACTTCTGACGAAGGTCTTCTACAAACCGAGTTGTAAGGGTCTTTTCAGTGTGACTCTTACTAGGTCCAGCCTTTGATTTTGAAGGCTGTGGACCATCCTTCTTTTTCTCCCCAGATGGAGAATTATGAGAGGCCGATTCACCCGCTCCTCCGCGGGCAACGGTCCTCTGACTCCTCGCTTTCTTGAGGTTGTTGACCCTTTGTTCCATGTTATCCATGAATTTGACCAACCTCTCTTCTAAAGCGGGAGGGATGGTTGTTTGAGGGCGCAGACTGGCTTGGGGCTCCTCAGGCCTTTCTTGCCTGTTTTCTTAAGGAGGGTCAGTCTGGGTCCTGTCACCTACCATTGAGGATTTGCCTTGGTCCTCAGATGGTAGTCGTGCTTTTGCCTTTCGGAAGTCATTGTAGACAAAAGCGTGTTCCAACTAGAGCGCAAGTGCTTGCTAGAACTAACCCGAGAGAAAGAACCAACTGGAGTCGGCGACTCACAAGGGGTGTCGGCGATTCACAAGGTGGAATCGGCGACACACACTAGTGGAATCGGTGACTACTTTAGGTAGCTCTTCTTTCGAGTCTGGCCGTGGACAACACTCTTAGCTAGCAGAATAACCCGCAATCGGAGACTCACTAGGTGGAGTCGGCGATTGCCTATGTGAATCGGCGATTCCTTGACACAAAGTTAGCGACTTACCCTAAGGGAATCGAGCTAAGCTTTGCGAAGAAAATTTCGCGATTACGATGGGATATCGTGGTTCGATAGTCCCACAGACGGCGTCAGCTGATGAAGCACGGAATCTGCTACCAGTGGGCTCGCGGGGTTGCGAGATGGGCCGGAGGCTGTGGAGTCCACGACGCGCGCTCTATGTCAAACACCTGCAGAAGAGGAGGGGAATCGGCGACTCTCTTGGGAATAGACGATTCGGGCTCCTGGATGCTCTAGTGTGGAGTGTGTTGGTCAAGTGAGGATGTTATGAATAGAGGACACCCCTAGGACCCCTTTTATAGGGTCCTAGAGGCGTTTCCATTCAATTGAGTGGGGCCCACCCCATTATGGTATCCTATTGAAGGGTGCCATAATGGTGTGGGTCCGCCCGCGTAACGGTTGGGAGTCGCCGATCCAGAGGTGGAGTCGTCGATTCCTTGGAGGCCAAGTCCTCGGTCTACCAGACCCGAGTTCCCTGGCCGGAATCGGCGATACACCTCCGGAGTCGGCGACTTGGTAGTCCCAGTCGGCGACTCCCAAGTGTTGCCTTGGGCTCTTGACGTAGACACGTGCTCCGCACCGTGGAAGCCTTCTGGGGGTCCGGCATATAGCGACGGAACCCTATTCCTTGTTTGAAGGGCGTTGCTGGGAGTGATTGACGTAATCAGGCATGTTTCACCAGTACCCACTACTGGAGCTTTGGTATTTGTAAAACCATAAATTGCCTCTTTGGCTGGAGTTAATTGCTCTTTCGTGAAGCCCATTTTCTCGAAAGCAGCTAGATATAGGATGTCTACTGAGCTCCCGTTGTCTACCATTACTTTGGTCAGAGTTATGTCTGCTCCTATATCTATTTGGATCATCAATGGGTCTTCATGTGGGTTTGTGATATTGTCTAGATCTTCTTCTGAAAAGATGACATCCTCCTGTGGGTATGCCCTTTTTTTTGGATTCTTTGCTGGTTGCGTAGTAGTGTGTAGGACTTTTCTTGTATAACTTTTGCTTTGTCCTACTGATCTACCTCAGAAGATGACATTGATGACTTTTCTTTTCTGGTCCTCAGGTTTGTCATCAGGACTGCGCGAGCGCTCTCGCTTTCCTCTGCTCTTTGGGGGTTTGCAACTTGTTTTCTCCCGGATTTCAGCCACATACCCCTTTAGTTTCTTTGACTTTGCCTGGGTTTCTAAAAATCTTCCCAGTTCTCTACAAGTGTTGGTTCCGTGACCGTAATCTCTATGGAACTCGCAATATCTTCTGCTCTTTTCCCATGCCTCTCTAGTGGCGGGATCTAGGGGAACAGGTTCTGGAAACTTCATTTTTCCTTTCTTCCTGCCGTATATTTCCTGATGCGACACATTGAAAGGATTGTTGGCATTGTGGAACCTTGATCTCCTGGATTCCTCTAATGTTTGATAGACCCTGCTATCATGTTTGGGTTTCCATGATGGTTCCTCCATTACGAATGTTTTGAAATTTTTTTTTGTGGCTTGAATGCCTTCGCTGCGGCAGCCATTTTCTCTTTCTTCTTTTCTTCGGAGTTCATGTATTTCTGTGCCTGGACCATCATCTCCTCTATGCTTTTTACGGATTTTACATTCAGCTTGATTGCTCTGGTTATCTTAGTTGAACTGGCCATGTTATACATAACAAAGGAGGTCCAGTTTATCCTTATTTTCGATTGTAGATAGAAAATGGCAACTAGGATGATCATCGGTAGCTCACTCAACTTCTCAGCTTGTGGATAGCGATCGTGATGAATGATTTTGAGTAGAATGGATGCCTCTGGAATAAGCATCGAGTTTGTGATCTTATCTAAGCTTAGTAGATCAAATCTATGAGTGAGAGTATTCCACAACAGCTCCCAATTACAAACAAACGGCAGGTCATCGAGGTTCTTATGTTTTTGCAACTTGATCCCATCATTTGGAAGGTTGGTCCATGAGCTCAGATGATCAGCTCTTAGGATCAGGAAGACTCCATTAACCATGGATGTCTTGGAGGCGATCCCTCCCTCTCATACTTTAGATTGACGTAGAGCTGTGCAAGTTCGGATTTATAGGTGAGGAGCTGAGCAATATTTTTCAGGTACGTCGTGAGACCATTGTATGCAAGCAAACTCTCGATCACCCGGTAGTTCAGTGATGTAAGGATCATCCTTTGATCGAAGATGAGTTGGTAGGTTTTCTCTGCCATTGGAGTTAGCCAGACCAGAGTTCCATCATATATTTCTTTAATGGAAACCATCTTCGTGCATCTCCTCCTGACCCAATTGGATAGTGATGGTCGAGGGCGATAAACTGGACTTGGAGGAGCATTTGGAGTGATCTTTAGCTCCAGGTCGGGTTGTTTCTCAACTTCTCCGTTCATGGTGAAGATAGTTTAGCTTGCTCTTCCTTGGTTTAAATAGTCGTTAGGGAATATCGTTTGATCTTATCGTGTAACTTGGGAAGATGCAACCGATCAGTTCCCATAGACTGACATTGCTTGCTGAGTTTAACAAGTTATGATGAAGAATTTTCCAGCTAAGTAATTGGGTTTTATTATCGAGTATAACCCTAGATGAAATCTCATGATGACCATTTCATGATGATGACTTATGATATCAGCTAAATCTATGGTTTAAACGAGTTTTTGGCTGATATTCTTACTTAACAGGAGATCTCTGATCTTTTCCTAAGCTAAGAGCCATAATTACCAAGCTGAGCTGATTAGCTTGATTTGATGAGGGCAGATTTTTCTTCTGCCAAGTAAAGATCATCCGATCTTATCAGGTTTAAAGCCTTCAGACATTGAAATCTTTGCTATTTCAACATGAAGGTATGCAAATTAAACTTTAGACGAAAACACATACCTTTTTGATGAGTTCGAAGAATTTCTGCAGAAGTTCTATACTGTTGAGCGAGTTATCGCTATTTTGCAGCTCAAATGACATGATGTCGACTGCCATAGGTGCTGCAGATCATGATGATCTTTGTGAATTGCCGAGGTGCAGATGTGTGCAGGTTCTGCTATGATGTGCTCGCGATGTTGCCGGGTGGTGCAGAAGAGAATTCTGTCGAGCTGTTTTGTGAGAGTTCAAATGTCGATGTATCTCCGATTTTCGTGCTATGTGAGCAGAGCTTATTTCTGATATTTACAGACCATGTATAGTGCTTTTGTAACATAGAGTGAATTGCACAAAATTTGCATATCGCATGCTTGCACTACTTACCAGTGAGTAACTAACATTGTAGTTTAATTATCATGCATAGTTTTTCATCTTGCGTGAGTTTATGGAGTTAATTCAACTCAATGTTAACATGCATGCATGTGTTGTATACATGTAGAATTTACATCATGCATAGGATCACAAGTATAATTATCAGCATGTATGCTAGTTTATGGAAAGAATCTTATTTATTAAGCATGTGTTATGACATGTAGATTCATATATTTGTTTTAATTAGCATGCGTATACTCAAGTAGGTGTAAATCCATAGATTAAATCTTATGTAATGCTTTGGTAATTAAAGCATGATCGCATAATATATAGCTATTTAATCACATCGGATGGTTATTTACCACGCATTATAGTATTCATTTGAATATGCATTTTCATATATCATGATGTAATTTAGAGTAACATGGAATGTAAGCATGCGTTAATATGATTGCATTGGCATATATGATAGTTATGCATGAAGTTATATTATTCAAGAGTAGCATGCATGTAAGTTTGTATGCATACATTGGATTACAAATCTAGATTTGTATACGATAATTATCAAGGCATATATGCATATATTCATATATTCAAGTGAAGAGTCTAGATGTGAAGATTTAAAACTTGATGATCATGCGTTGATAAATATTTAAGATTAATTAATTTATTTTAGCATACATTTGATCAGATCAAATTTCACTAAGTTCACATATACCCATATATCTTCTGATTTTAGAATGAACTTCATGATTTAAAGGTTTAGTGAATATGTCAACCATTTGATCTTCAGTAGAAATATATTCTACGCAGATATTTTTCTTTTCTAATGAACTCTGAGGAAGTGATGTCTGACATCGATATGTTTAGATCTTAAGTATAACACATAATTTTTTGATAAACAAATTGCACTCTTGTTATTGCATTTAACAGTTACTGTTTCTAAAGCTATATCGTAGTCGGATAATGTTTGTTTCATCTACAAAATTTGAGCGCTGGCATTGGTTGCTTCCATATATTCTGCTTTAGTTGTGGATAAATCAATTCTATTTTGCTTTTTACATGACCATGCTACGTACGAGTGATCTTCCCAACAGAAAGCATGTTCCACTAGTGCTTTTTCTATCAGTCTTACATCTGCCAAATTCAGCATCAGTATATGCTGTCAGTGTGAATGAATTATACTTAGGGTAGAATAATCCAAGTGTAATTGTTCCCTTAATATACCTTATTATTCTCTTAACCGCTATGAGATGTGACTCTTTTGGGCCTGATTGAAATCTAGCTCATAAACAGATTGCAAACATGATGTATGGTCTGCTAGCTGTTAAGTATAACAGTGATCCAATCATCCCTCTGTATTTCTTAATGTCTATTGATTGACCTTCAACATCTTTATATAATTTAAGTGTTGAACTCATAGGAGTTGGCAAGGATTTTGATTCAGTCAAGTCAAATTTCTTTATTAATTCCTTAGCATATTTGACTTGACTTAGAAATATTCCATTCTCCTTCTGTTTGACTTGTAGACCTAAAAAAAAAGTTAACTCTCCCATCATACTAATTTCAAATTCATCCTCGATCCATTTGTTTGGAAAATTCCTTACATAGAGTATCATTGGTTGATTCAAATACAATATCATCAGCATAGATTTGGATTAGAATAATGTCGTTTTTGATATTTTTAATGAAAAGTGTGTTATCTATAATTCCCATTCTAAATTCCTGAGAAATGAGAAAGTTTCTTAGTCTTTCATATCATACTCGGGGTGCTTGTTTTAGACCATATAGAGCTTTCTTAAGTTTAAGGACATGATCAGGGTTTTTGTAGTCTTCGAATCTGGGGGGTTGTCTGACATACACTTGTTCATTGACTATTCCATTTAAGAATGCACTTTTTACATCCATTTGATATAATTTAAAATCCTTGTAACATGCAAAGGATAGAAGCATTCTGATGTATTCTAGTCTAGCTACTGGTAGATTCTCATGTCTGATCCTCGCACTCCAATTGCCTCGCCTGACACTATGGTTGAGGACCTTATTCATTGCGTGTTCTCTCCTGAAGCGAATGCCAAGAACCCACTCTACAAGGCCACCCCATCGATGTGTCAGGATGCCCTCCGATAGATGTACAAGTACAAGGACTCTCTAAACTACCAGTTGCCAGGGAGGCTTGTTGCCTCGCATCCACCATCTGGCCATGTCGCGGTCTACATTCCCTATGAGGATACTGGCATGACATTGCCGCTTTCTCCCTTTCTTCAGGGGGTCATCAATCACTGTAGGCTGTCGCTCTCGCAGTTGCCTCCGGCCGTCATGGATCGTATCCTCACTTTCAGCGCCCTTGTGTGAAATGCGACATTGTGCCCACTGTCCCTTGTTCCTCAACTGGTTCCACATTTATCAGATGACTACCAACCGGAATCGCGTCCTTGTCGCCTCCGGCGGGCTCTTTTCGAGACTCTGTCTGATTGCGCGCACAGGTGGCGGGATTTTTTCTTTTTTGTGGAGCTGGCTTGCCTCGGGCCCCTTGATTACATTCCCATGGGGTGAGAGCCGTTGGACACACTAAAGGCTCACACTGGTATCCTTCCTTCCCACCGTCTGAGTGTTGATGAACTGGCAGCGAATGACCTACTTGTTGAGATTTCTCGCTGTGATCCTGTGAGGCTCATCCTCCTCGGGCATGGTTGGTCTGTTGAAGGGCACTTGAGGCCCGCAGTGATGATGAGGTGGAAGAGGTCGCCTCTGTGGATTTAGACGCCGACAGCTCCGCTGAGGTGAGTGACAATATGGTCGAACCCCCCTTTCGTAACGTCCGCTCGGAAAATAGGAGGATTGAGGCGGCGAAGTCATCTGAGCCCGCTTTAGAGGCCCCGAGGAAATTCGAGGAGGGCGAAGGCTTTGGGCACAGCCTTTCCAACCCTGCCTACGACTTGGAGGAGAGAATGTTGGCGCGCCATGCGTTTGGTGCCAACTTAGACTCCGCTCTTCTTACGGGAAAGTATCACGCCGACCCCATGCACGTTGACCCCACTGCCTCCATTCCTCAGATGGCGGGGATACTCTTGAAGGGCTTCAACCATCTCCAGCCGTTTCTCCAGGACGAGTCCGAGTACCTAGACCTGTTCGCATGTGATACTTCGGCATTTGACCGGGACCTTTATATTGACAGCCTTTGTGATACCGCCCTTGCCTACGTGCGCCTTTAACAGGGTCTTGACTTGAAGGAGGAGCACAAACGGCTTAATGCGATGGTAGCCCGTCTGTTTGGGGAAGTTTCTACTGCTGTGGCGTCGAAAGACGCGGAGGTCCATCGGGTTCGACTGGAGTAGGTGTCCAGTGAGAAGGCTACCCTGGGTCAAAGTCTCGTCGACATCGAGCGGCGGATCCAGAGCATTTCATCCCGGCTGGAGTGGGCGGAGACCCGTGCTGCCGAAGCTAGCGAGACCCTCGCCCAGGTGACTGAGCACGCAGACAAGTTGGCATAAGAAGGTCGTGCTGAAGCCATTTCCTCCTTATCCGATAAGTTCCAAGCCAAGTTTGCTGACTCCCAGGACATGGCTCGGCGCCGGATGCTGGTTGAGAAACGCGAAGGGTTTTGGAAATGTTACGAGCATTGTCGCGTCATGTACAATCTTGCCTGCCCAAACCTTCAGGCTGTCATTGTACCTCAGACCCAGTCGAAGTGGGAGCGTTGGCAAGTGGTTGATGGTGCCAGTCCTCCCGATTTGCATCCTCCTACATACGCGGGTGAGAGCGAAGAGGAGAACTTGGATGCTGACCTCCCCGGCTATGTTTCGCTGACTCCTCCGTCTTTTTTCTTTTTTCCTTCCTGTAATAAAAAATACTTTTTTAGTTTTCACATATCGCTTTCGAGTTCTTACTTTTATGCTTTTGTTCGAGGCGGCCTGGACGGACCGGCTGACCTTTCGTGGCCTATCGGCCTTAGGTGCATCCAGGCGTCTTTGGCGGCGGGCCTTTTTCGTTTCTTTCTTTTCGTATTCTTCTGATTTTCGAGCTGCCTAAGTATATCGGGAGGGGATGGGGATTGGTCCTGCAATTTATGGCCCTCCCCCGGGTGCTTGGACAGCGGGCTCTTATTTTTCCACTTAGTTGAGGGAGATTTATAATATCGGGGTGGAAATCGGAGCGGGCCTTGATTTCTTCGTGCCATGAAGGAAAAAAAATATATAAGTGTTGGCTATTTTTAGTTCGTGCCGGGCCTTGATGACGCTTTTGGCCTTCAGCGCTTGTATTTTTCGACGTTGTCCGCGTGCCAGGTCCTCTCTATTACCTGCCCTTCCTCGTAACCGAGGCGGAAGATGCCGAGCAGGATTTCGTCCACGATCATGTATGGGCTCTCCCACCTTGGCGATAGATTTCCCTTAGTTTGATCTACGCATGCATGTTACCTTGGCGTTCCTCTGGATTAGGTCACCCGGTGCCAAGCTCTTCTTGGCCACCCTCACGTTGTGGTACCTTGCCACCCTGCGCTTGTATGTGAGGTCTCTGAGGGCATCTTACTCTCTTCGCTCCTCCCTATACTCGCTTGCGAGGAGCATTACCCTGTTGTTTGCCCCCGGCTGGAACTACTCTATCCTAGTCGTCGGCCATACAAACTCCGTGGGGACTACTGCCTCTATCCTGAATGCGAGGGCGAACGACGTCTTGCCCATGGGCGTCCGAATGGTCATCTGGTTGGCCCACATGATTTCCGGGATCTTGTCCGTCCAGGTGCCCTGGTACTCGCCCATCTTTCTTTCCAAAATGGATAGGATGGTACAGTTTGTTACCTCTACTTGGCCTTTTGCCTGTGGGTAGTAAACCCGGGCGAAGATCAACCTGATTCCACTGTCCTCGCTGAATCCCCTGAATTTCTTTCCTGTGAACTGCGTTTCGTTGTCAGTTATTATTTGGATTGAGACTCCGAAACGGCACACAATGCTCCTAAACACGAAGTTCACCACGTTTTGCTCGGTGATCGTGCTGTTGGCCTCTGCCTCGGCCCACTTTATAAAATAGTCTACTGCCACGAATAGGAACTTCCTTCCCCTTGACGCTGGCGAGAAAGGTCCCACAATATCTATCCCCCAACGCGCGAAAGGGACGGGTGTTATTACCGCCTTCATGAAGGTGGACGGCCGTCCCTGGACGTTTGAGTGTCGTTGGCACTTGTCACACCTGCCCACTATCTCCTCTGAGCCCTTTATCGACTCGGGCTAGTAGTAGCCCTTCCTGACTACCTTCTTTTCTAGTGCCCGACCCCCCTGATGGGCTCCGTTTATTCCTTCGTGGATGCTCCGCGCGATTACCCTGCCGTCTTCGTGGGAGACACAAAGTCGCAGCGGGGCTTCCTCCACGGCCGATCGGTGGTATAACTTGTTCTGGACGACCGCTACATAGGCCGACATCGAGTCTTCCTTGGATATGAATTCCCCCCCTTACTTGATTCGGGACCAGGCGGGTGTATGTGTGAAGGTGGACTTTAGCTGCTCCGAGCATTGAGACTAGCCTGATCCCAGCTAAGAGGGCCTCGTACTTGGCTGCGTTGTTGGTCGCCCGAAAGCCGAAGTGTATCGAGTACTCAATTTTCTCCCCCGTTGGCATTCTTATTACCACCCCCGCTCCGCACCCTGCGTTGCTGACTGAACCATCGACATAGACCATCCACAATTTCTCCTCTGTCTGTGTCGACCTTCGAGGGGTGAGTTCGGCCATGACATCCGCGACGGTCTGCCCCTTTATCGCTTTGGCCGGGACAATTTCTATGTGGAACTCGCTAAGTTCCATGGCCCACTTTATGAGGCGGCAGGGGACGTCGGGCTCCTACAACAGCTGAAGCAGTGGGTGCGTCGTTGGGATGATTATCGTGTGGGCATGGAAATATGGTTTCTGGAGAGAAATGCATGATTACGTCAGTCACTTCCAACAACACCCCTCAACAAGGACTAGGGTTCTGTCGCTTTACGCCGGACCCCCGGAAGGCATCCACGGTGCGGAGCAAGTGTCTACGTCAAGTACTCAAGGCAACACCTGAGAATCGCCGACTAGGACTACCAAGTCGCCGATTCCAGGGGTGAATCGCCGACTCCAAACAGGGCACTCGGGTCTGGTAGACCGAGAACCTGACCACAAGGAAGTCGGCGACTCCACCTCTCAATCGGCGACTCCCATACCTGAGTCGCCGATTCCCAGCCGTTACTTGGGAGGGCCCACGTCATTATGGCACCTTTAATTAGGTGGGCTCCACGCTAATGAATTGGGAAACGTCCTTGAGGGTCCTCCACTCCCAAGTCATCCTCACTTGACTACACTCCACACTAGAGCAATCCAGGAGCCCGAATCGCCTACTCCCCAAGTGAGTCACCGATTCCCCTCCTCTTCTGCAGGTATTTGACGCAGAACGCGCGTCGTGGACTCCAAAGCCTCCGGCCCTCCTCGCGACCCCGCGAGCCTACAGGTAGTAGATTTCGTGCTTCATCAGCTTCATTCTTCGGACTGTCAAGACTACCGCTAGGATCAGCTTCTCGATGTCCGGGTGCCTCTCTTCTGTCCTTTGTAGCGACCAGGACTAGTAGTACACCAGCCTCTGTGCGCCGTCTGCCTCTGACAGGAGTACTGCGTTGACAGCTGCGTTCGAATAGGCGACGTATATCGTGAGCGGTTCTTCTCAGACGGGGGGATGAAGTGTCGGTAGGTGGGCAAGCTGGCTTTTCAGCTTTCCAAAGGCTTTCTTGCCGTCTCCCGTCCAAGTCATTCTGGGGTCGGGAAAATTTAGAAGCTGAAAAAATAGACGTAGCCGGTCTTCTGCTCTTGGCAGGAAACGACTAAGAGCTGTCACCTTGTCATTCAACCTTTGGAACTCCTTTATGGTCTGCGGGGGGGGGGTCATAGCCATTACGGCCTCCACCTTCTCCCTCCTGGGCTTGATGCCTTCCGAGTTGATTCTGAACCTGGTGAAACATGCCTAATTACATCAGTCACTCCCTACAATGCCTTTCAACAAGGACTAGGGTTGCGTCGCTTTATGCCGGACCCCTAGAGAGCTCCACGGTTGCGGGCAAGTGTTTACGTCAAGTACTCAAGTCAACCCTGGGAATCGACGATTGGGACTACCAAGTCGCCGATTCCAGGCCAAGTTGTCCAGTTCTAGTAGACTGCCAACCTGGCTCTTGGGGAATTGATGACTCCATCTTGAGTCGGCGACTCCCATACCTGATTCGTCGATTCCCAGGCATTAGTTGACTTGGCCCACGTCATTATGGCACCATCAATGGGGCACCATAATGACGTGGGCCCCAGGGACATTGAATGAGAAACGCCCCAAGGACCCTATTGATAAGGGTGGAACTCAATCAGTGCTATTGCGACGCTTCGAACAAGCTTAAGGCTACAAACTTCGCCGAAAATCGCACGGACACTCTAGTCACTCAGGCTCTCTCTGGCAGAGGTTCTTTCTCACTCCAAATATCCTAATCTCTAATGAGTGATGGTGGTCCCTATTTATAGGGTCCTTATGGGGGTAATCTGGTTATTAGGACTCTAACCGCCTAACTTCCCAGATCTGGCTTGGGTCGACATTATGAGGTTGACTCCCTTGGGGTCGACTTTTGGCCCTCGACCTCCTTAGAGGTCGGCTTGGCTAAAGTCGTCCAGTGGGATAGACTTCCTCATAAAGTCGACTGGGATTGTCCATTACCTACACGGGTGCTTCCACTCATTTTGAGTTATCTCAAGCTGGTGTTGTGGTCCGGTACGGGATACTGTATCACAACCTATAAAAGGGGCCCTTGGGGGGTCCTCCTTCTCATCTCATTTCCTCCAATCACACTTGACACTACACTCCAACCACAGCACATCTAGGATCCCAAGTCGCCGACTCTCACATCTGAGTCGTCGATTCCCCTCCTCTTTGTAGGTATTTTGACGTAGAGTGCGCGTCGTGGATTACGAAGAAGCTATACACGTCCTAAAGTTGTTAAGAACTCTCGGCGCTGAGAATGTCACGCTTCGCACTGACTCCCAGCTTGTAGCTCGGCAAACTACTGGTGAGTTCGTCTGCAAAGAACCACAAATCACTAAATATGTGGAGGCAATGTTCGCCGAGTTCAAAATCGAACAGATCCCTCGAATCCAAAATATGCATGTTAGTACTAGTTACAAAATAGAATAGTTAGATTTTATTTTGTAAAACATTTTCAAAGGTCAATCAAAAGTACTCTTAGCCCAACATGACAAACTCGTCAGGGATTGTATGGTACTGGAGACACTTTTTCGCTACCCTAGGAATACCCTAATTTTTAGATCTATTATGTCGCTATGGCCTCAATAGATGAACGATCATTTTGTCGTTACAGCCCCAATGATCACTTTCCATCTTGTCGCTACGACGTTGATGCGGACCAAGAGTCACTCCGTCTCTACGACCGGAGTCAGACTACATCCTTCAGGGTTAAAATCCAGGGTTAGTGTAAACAAATTTAATTTACGACAACTAAGTCAAAGTTTACGATTCCAACTCTAACTTGCGACACACATACGCAAATTAGAACTCAAAAGGTATTCACAAATACCTACGATAGCTTTTCTGAAATCTTATATCGATTCATCATTCAAATTATATTCAAATTCTAAGTTAATTTGAAAATATAAACCATTCACGAGTTTAACCGGTGACTGAACTACGATTCGTACGACCAAGCTTACGTCCAGAGTGGCTAAGTGAGGGTTAGCAGAGTTTAACTTACGTCCAGAGTGGCTAAGTTACGACTTGTGAATCTAGTTTCGAGCCTAGGTTACAATTCAGAAATGTTTATATAAAAAATTAACTAAGGAAGGCAAAATATTTCATTGATGAATCAAAAAAAGATTACAAAATATAATAAAAAACTAGTACAAAAATCTAAGAACATTTAATCTTCTTTTGCTTTTTTCTTGAGCTCGTCAAGAACTTCTTTATGCTTAGAAACCTCCTCAGGATTTGCCCCGACCCATGTCAATATGTCAGAAATGTAGTTGGTCGCCAAGCTTGGAAACACGGAGGGACCAAAGTAGTTGAGGTCTTGAAGTTGATCAGATTGATCATTGTTGTCAAACTTCAAGTCCTCCACCATCTCGGAGAAAGAGAGTAGATCTTTCTTAAGTTTCTTCAACTCCTCGGCAGATTGAAAGAGTTGATCTTCCAACTTTTGCTCAGCCGCAACAAGTCTTTTACGGAGTTCCTCATTGAGAGAATGAAGGGTAAGTGAAGTCCCGATCTCTAAATCCAGCTGAATCTGCAAATCTTGGGTCGCTTTTTGAGCTATGGCCTCAGCAGTGATAGCAGTATCACGTTCTTTACGAGTGGCCAAGCTTTTATCCACATACTCTTGGAGCTCTTTCTCCTGATTCGCAATGGTCTTTTCCAGCTTAGGAACAATATTCTTTTCTAAGTTCTCGTTTCTCATAAAGACATTGTGCATCAAGTTCACTTCCTTCTTCACATTCTCGAACCTCGAGTGAAGAGCATTGTATTTCTTCTGAGCCCACAGAGAGTCATTGAATGACTGCATCCCAAAGCAGGCATTCGACACATAGGCACCCTGCAAAAAATAAAATCAATTAGTAAAAAAGAAACATAAACACAAAAAATGTTTCAAACTCGTCACTTACGGCGATCATATTCTGCTCAAGCTCATTCTTGAGCCACCTTCCATCCTTGGCCCTCAGAAGTTTCGTGGCCCTCGCTCGCATCTCGGGAGCCGCATAAAGACTAGGGAAGTCAAATGCGGGTAGGAATGGTGTAAACTCGGGTACCGATCCTTGTGGTCAAGAGCTCGAGCCTACCTCGAAGGTGCTCCAAGGCCGATCTTCTTCTTTTTCTTTCTTCCGCAGCTCAATAAATTTCGCATTCCTCGCGTGAACTACCAGATGAGGAAGCATGGCATCACAGTTAAAGTGCCCTCCTTTCTTTTTGGGCACGAGCTGGCCTTCATAATTTGTGGGGTGCAGAAACTCATCAACATCATCAAAGGAGAAGTCCTCTCTCTCTGACAGAGAGCATAAAGGACTCCTTTGCCACACTCGTTGTCGGCAAGAGCATTGGTAATCTTCGTTACGTTTCTACTTTCCGTCGTTGACAGCTCGAGCAGAACATCCAAGTATAAGCATTGAGGATTATTCCAGTTCTCCCGGCTTCTGGGAACAAATTCAAAGTTGATAAAGAAGAACTCCTTCTTCCAGTTCGCCTCATGGTTTGATGGATAATCACTCACAAAGTCCCGGTCGTGAAATCTCTTCGACAAACCGACACGACCGGACTCAGGCTTTGGAGTCTTCTGAAGCTTAAAATACCAGAAGAATAGACTCGCAGTCGCGGGAATATTCAAGCTCCAGCAGATATTCATAAACCCTTTCAAAAATACGAAGAATGTGGCTTGAAATTGTGAGAGGGACACGGCACACGCGAGGAAGATCTCGCTTATCAGAGTGGGTATCGGAAGCACGTGAAAGTGCTTGAAGTATAACTTCGGAATCGCTTGGAATCGGAGACTCGATGGCTTCCAGAGTAGCAGACAAACTCGGGTTAACCTCGGCTTCAAGAGGTTGATCGTCGAGCAACTCGTTGATCATCGCTGCAGTAGATAGCGGAGTAGAAGGATCGACCATTCTCGATGAAAATCGACGATTTGTATGAGAATCGACGATTTAAATTGGGGATTTTAGGGAAGGGTTTAGGCGATTTTCTCGGTAGGTTTTAGAGGTGGAGTGAAGAATAAAATAATCTCACTCCTATTTATAGCCCTTGGAAAATTTGCAAAACTACCCTAAAAAATCCAGAAATTACGCGAGGGAGAATCATTGATTGATCTTCGAAATCTCTCAAATCACGCCAAAATCGACGATTTACTCAAATAATCGTTGATTTTCAGTGATCTTCACGGGGGGAAGATAAGTTTCCATATTTGGAAAATTTGCAAATATTCCCTAAGATCCCAAGGATCTTCTAAAAGATCTGTCATAAATCGATGATTTATTCAAATATCGTCGATTTCTAGCAATCTTAACGGGATAAGGAAGACAAGTTTCCATATTTGGGGAATCTGCAAATATTCCCTAAAGATCCCCAGGATCTTCTAAGAGATCTATCAAAAATCGTCGATCTTACAAGAAAATCGTCGATTTTGGTGGGTAAATTGCAAAAATGCCCGCAACGTCACCTTGAGGCTAAAGTCGCCGATTTAGAACATTAAATCGCCGACCCAGGGTAGAACATACCATACTTAAATGGAAGTATCATAAGCTCTCCCCGACGTTTCTGTCGCTTTAACCAAAAATCATCACAATTCAGGGGGAAGTATCACAAAATCTCCTTAACACTTCTGTCGTTTTGGCCAGAAGTCATCACAATTCGGGGGGGAGTATCACAAACTCTCCTCAACACTTCTGTCGCTCTGGACGAAAGTTGTCACAATTCGGGGGGAGTATCATAAACTCTCTCCGACACTTCTATACCTCGGTCTGAAATTGGCACATTTTATGCAGGTACTAAAAGGGGGAGTATCACAAACTCTCCCGACACTTCGGTCGCTTCGGCCAGAAGTCATCACATTTTGGGGGGAGTATCACAAACTCTCCTGGCCAGAAGTCGTCACATTTCGGGGGGAGTATCACAAACTCTCCTGACACTTCTATCGCTTTGGCCAAAGTCGTCACATTTCGTGGGGAGTATCACAAACTCTCCCAACACTTCTGTCACTCCGGCTGGAAGTTGTCGAATATGTGTACGGTAAATCTGTCACTTTAGCCAGATTTACCAAGGATCCATTCGAGCAAAGGAAGGATATCGCGAAAGGTAAAATCGCGTGGTAAGTTCAATTGGTCAATAAAAATATGTGTTTTAGACTATTTAGTTATTTTGCAGGATGTTTTCTTTTTTGCAGGTATGATTTTGCCGCTTTAGCCAGAATCTGGTCTATCTTGTCACTCTTATCTCGATAGACCAAAGATCATTTTGTCACTTTGGCCTTAATGGTCCTTAATGGTAAGTTCAATTGGTCAATAAAAATATGTGTTTTAGACTATTTAGTTATTTTGCAGGATGTTTTCTTTTTTGCAGGTATGATTTTGCCGCTTTAGCCAGAATCTGGTCTATCTTGTCACTCTTATCTCGATAGACCAAAGATCATTTTGTCACTTTGGCCTTAATGATCTCAACCCATCGTTCTGCTTATTTGCATTGATGGGTTATCCGTCGTTGCGGACATAAAGTCGCTTTTGATCAAAGTTGACTATAAACATTAGTTCTATCGCTTTGGCTAGAACTAGATTCTGTCGCTTTGGCCGGAATCAGATTCTGTCGCTTCGGCCAGAATCGGATCTATTTTGTCACTTTGGCCTTAATAGATCAGGGTTCATTTTGTCGCTTTGGCCTTAATGGACCAAGAAATATTTTGTCGCTTTGGCTTTAATAATTCTCTCATCTTCTCGCTTTGGTCTTGATGACACAACAAAAGTCGCTCTTGATCAGGGTTGGACTATAAACATATAGTTCTGTTGGCCTGGAACTAGATTCTTTCGCTTTGACCGGAATCAATCCATTTTTTCGCTTTGGCCTAAATGGATACGGAATCATTGTGTCGTTGTGGCCGCAATGATTCGATCCTATCTTGTCGTTTTGGTCTTGATGCGGATCACACACACAACTTTGCTGGGGGGGATATTGGCGATACACGCATGTTTTTTGTGCTCTCTTCAGAGGGGAGTACTGGTGAGACATGCCTGATTATGGCAATCACTCCCAGCAACGCCCTTCAATAAGGACTAGTGTTCCGTCGCTATATGTCGGACCCCCGGAAGGCTTCCACGGTGCGGAACAGGTTTATCGTTAAATCGTCGAGTTAACCCGTAAATCGCGATTGGACTACCAAATCGCCGACTTTAGGGGTAAATCGCTGAGTTAGGGCTCAGATCGACAGTATGGTAGACTGCTCATCTGGCCCCTGGAAACTCGACGATTTACCCCCTAAATCGACGATTCCACACCTGAATCGCCAATTTATGGCCGTTACTCGTCGCCTGCGCCATAATGGGGAATTAATGCGCCCCGTTATGGTAACAATTATGGCGCAGAGCGCGATGCCTGCCTCGGTGCTCCCCCTATGACCTTATAAAAAGGGTCTCATGGGGTCACTCCAAGGTAGATCACACGTTCCAACCAAACTAGAGCATCCCAAAGAGAGAATCACTGATTTCCACAACTAAATCGCCTATTCTTCTCCGACGGGGTTTGACGTAGAGCGCACGTCCTGGACTACAGAGCCTCCGGCCCTGCTCGCACCACCGCGAGCCCCTGGTAGCAGATTCAGTGCTTTATCAACCGATAGGAAAATTCTCTCCAGGTCTTCGAAAGTGTGGAATGACCCCGCGAGGAGTGTTCTGTACGACGTGATTGCGTCTCCCGTGAGTGCTCTTCAGAACATTCGGCACCAAATGTCCTTCCTGTAATATCTAAATTGCCGATGCATAGTTTGTATTGATAATAATGTTTAATTAACCCTAATCATGTTATTAGTCAATATGGTGAATTGATATTTTGAATTGAACATAAACTCAATTAGGTCATATTAAACCCTAGAATTGGTTGACCTTGCTTAAATAAAGTCCAAAGTCGATTTAGGTTCAACAAGTCAATATCTTGACTTTACCACTCAATAGGGTGATTTGATTTTAAATTAAACCTAATCTCAATTAGACTCGTATTAAACCCTAGAATTATTAGACCATGTGTAAATTAAGTCAAAAGTCAAAACCCTAATTTGTGGTCAATATGTCAACTATTCTTACCATGTGATTATTATTATTTTACTTTACCTTGATTATGCTTGAATTAATATCTTTAATCGAGGAAATAGGTTAATCACATGGGATAAGAAAATATGTTTTTCTTTGACAAAGATATCACATAGGTTGGAAAAAAATGAATTCTTTGGACAAAGGGAATGTCTCACACGTTGGAGACAACATGCTTTAAAAGATTACTTCAACATTTTACCATGTGACTATTATTATTATTTAATCTTGATTATGTTTAAATTAACATCTTTGATCAAGAAATTAGGGTATTCACATGTGTTGAAAAAGAGTAAGTTTCTTGGACAAAGAGAATGACTCACATGGAAGAAAGAGATTACTCACATGAGATTATGCACCCTCATATGATGAAGACATATATCCACTTATACATATGGAGCTCTCTCACAGACGTTGGAGACAACAAGAATCAAATAGCTTATTTCAAGAATCAAAGAACTTAGTTTCTTAATCCAAGAGCTTATTTTCATTGAAGAAAGAAAGAATCTCCAACACATTTTGGATTCTTGTGAGAGATCAAGGAACCATTAATTTAAGATCCAATGGAGGAGATCAAGTGGCCCATGCTATAAATAGAGGTGCATACCATGTGAAAATCAACCACAACATAAGAGCTTTTCAAATCTCCACTTTGAGCTCCACATTTCCACTTCCAACGTTCACCACCTTCGAAGCTTCCAACATTCCAAGGTTGTGTCCAAGTGGCTCTTTTGCTCAAAGCTCTATAAAGCTCTACACTTCTTTTTCTTTTTCTTCTTCTTCTTCTAATCTTCTTGAGTGATCCATGTCAAGTTGAAGTGTTGTCCAAAACTCTTACATCGTTTTGTTGTGTGCTCCACTTTGTGTGAGAGAGGTTGTTCTCAAGATTACCAAGGTGTGAGGTTATTGAGCTGAACCAAAAAGCTCTATGTTTGTTTTATAAATTTCCCTGGTAAAACTCTTACATTGAATCTACCTGTAAAGATTCGGTTGGTTTTATAGAGTTTCCTGGTAAAATTCTTAGGTTGAATCTATCTATAAAGATTCGGTTGGTTTTATAGAGTTTCCTGGTAATACTCTTAGGTTGAATCTACCTGTAAAAATTCGGTTGATTTTATAAAGTTTCCTGGCAATACTCTTAGGTTAAATCTACCTGCAAAGATTCAAGGTTGGTTTTATAGAGTTTCTTGGTAATACTCTTAGGTGGAATCTACCTGCAAAGGATTCAGGTTTTGCCAATATCTTTAGGCAAGTGAATTTCGTGAGGGTACATCACGAGACTGGATGTAGGTCGGTTGAGACTGAACCAGTATAAATTCTTTGTGTTCTTTTATTTTTCGTTTTCTAATCTTTATATTCTAATAAGTTAAAAAGAAACAAAGAGATCCCTCATCCAATTATCTGGTCACAAACTGAGATTGACTACTTTATTACAGAACCCTCATCCAGTTATCTGGTCTTTATCTGAGGTTACTTAAAGTTAAATTTATTATCCAGTTATCTTATTTTTTATAAACTTTAACTTATACTACAACTTTTGTGCTTAAAAGAGAATTTAGTATTCATATACTATAGTTGGCTTATAAAGTACTGTTATTTGAGTTAAAGTCTTTATCCAATTAACTGGACATTTATAATATATGTTAACTTATAATATAACGTGTGCTTATAATATAACTTAGTATTCACATACTACAGTTGTTTATATCTGATAAGTTGACTTAGTATTTATATACTATAGTTAACTTTGAAAGAAAAAGCATTACGGTATATTATAAAATACAATATTATTTTTACTAAAGTTATATAATAATATAATATTATTATCAATATTATATTATTATCATATTAAATATTGTATTTCTTTGAGTGCTTTGTAGATCTTCCTCTACAATCTGCATTAATCGAAAAAAGGTTATTAACCCCCTCTCTAGCCTCAGATCACGATCCAACAAGTGGTATCAGAGTCAAGTACCATTGAAATCTAGCTTAACAACTACCATCGACTACAATGGCACAAATCGACGCATATCAAAGTCACACCTCGCGTAAACCTCCGCAATTTGATGGAACAAGATACGACTTCTGGAAGAACAAGATGAAACTTCATCAGAGGTCTATCAACAATGGAGTATGGAAAGTCACGTTTGAAGACTACGAGATCCCAACTACAAAAGAAGAAGAATGGTGTGCTCTTAACAAGCGCAATGATGCTAACAATTGCAGAGCAATAAATGCTCTATACGATGCATTGAGCGAGTCCGAGTATAGTAGGATTCGATGCTTTGATCCGACATAGAAAATCTAGAAATCTCTGGAGGATCTTCATGAAGATACATCTCATATTAAAGAGAACAAGCTCATCCATGCTCTTGCAAAATATGAAAGCTTCACCATGAAGGAAGACGAGACTATTGCCAAAATGAATGCCAGATTCACATGCATTGCAAATGATCTAGCTGGCCTAGGAGAACTTATATCTGAGAAGAATCAATTAAGAAAAATACTGTGAATTCTTCCGGATAAATACTATTCTAAGAGAAATGCCATTCAGGAAGCCCACCACATCGATACTCTCACAGTAGTAAACTTATGTGGAAACCTCATGGCATATGAGAATGAGAAGTTCCTATCAAAAGAGAAACCTGAGAAGAATAAGGACATAGCTCTCAAAAGCCAATTAGACAATGAATTCACAGAGGATGAACTCGCCTTGATCACAAATAAGATCTGAAACTACATCTTGAAAAAAGGTTGATCAATTTCATTAATTATGATCACCATAATGAGTCCCTTCGGGCAAGCATAGCTCCTCAACAGAATGAGGAGCAAATAATACCAACTCCTCCCAATCCTCGTACTATAGAAGAAAGGTTGATCAATTTCATGGAGGACACGGAAAGAAGAATGAACAACCTCGAGGATGCAAGGAGTCGAAGGACCGCCACCCGAAATGGGACGGGTAAGTCGGAATCATACTATTCTCCATCTGTGGAGAAAATAAAATATAGCTCCCATCGTAGGTCAGAAGGAGGACCTAGTAAAAGTCACATTCACGTGACCTTTACAACACGGTTTGTGGAAGATCTTCGTCGGATGTTGGCTGACGATCCACTCGTCGGCATCCCGAACGAGTTCTTGAGGACCAAAAATGCTCCCTTCTACAGGGACTTTTCACTACAAAAAACCAACGCAGTTCTGGCGCCCATCTCCCGGCGGCCAGGCCGCCGGTAGATACGACCGGCGGCCAGGCCGACGGAAGGTTACACTTGTCCGCCTGCATAATTTTCCCTCGTAAATGAGAGAAATTTGCTGGCGGCCAGGCCGACGAAATATTTTTTTGTAAAAAATGCCAGCGGCCTGGCCGCCAGCTTCAATTTCACCAACGGTCGGGAAGATGTGATCCGGCGGCCTGGCCGCCAGCTCCAATTTCCCCAACGGTCGGGAAGAAGTGATCCGGCGGACTGGCTGCCGGCATACTAAAACCCTCAACGGTCGGGAGAAAAATAGCTGGCGGCTTGGCCGCTGGATATTTTTTCCCGCTTATTTTTTTCAGTAGCCGGCGGCCTGGCCACCAGGATTTTTTGGAAACCCTAAAATTACAACTTGCGCCGCCGTGGTCCCCCGTACAGTCAAACTTAGTCAACTCGAACTTAAGTGTTTCCCGGCGGCCTGGCCGTCGGAAATTTTTTACATAAGTAAAAAAATTCCAGACTTATCTCATTTCTCCCAACCGTCTCCCCACTTCTCCAAGCTCCTCCCAACTTCTCCAATCTTCTCCAAACCTCTCCAAACTTCTCCCAAGGTGTCGAAACTTCTCCCCAAGGGCGTTTATAGCATCTCCGGCCGATTTGATTGAGCACTCCGGCCATTCCTCCCCAAGGTAATTTTCTCCCCTTCTTGATCTTCAACATCATGTTCTTCTTCATCTTCTCCATTTTATAATTTTTATCATCTTTTCCTATTCTTCTACATTGTCTATATATGTATGTATTTGTTGGTTTATATATTGGGGTTAGATGTTAGATTGATTTTGGGGGTTTGATTTTGGGGGTTTGATTTTGGGGTTTTGATTTAGGGGTTTTGATTTAGGGGTTTTGATTAGATCTATATGAAATTGAATTTATAATTAGTAATTTTGTTATTAAGTTAATATGTATCATTATTTACCAAGTTCTTAATATGTATCATAAGTAATTAAGTTATTAAGTTCTTAATATGTATCATTATTTACCAAGTTATTAAGTTAATATGTATCATAAGTAATATGTCGTTTTTAATATTGTAATTAACCAAGTTCTTAATATTTGAATACTATTAAGACTGAATTTTAAACTGAATTTTATTCTATTTTAAACTGAATTTTTAAACTGAGTTTTTAAACTGAATTTTATTTTAAGTGTATTGTTATTTATGTATGTGTTATTGTTATTTGTTACTATTGAGTGTTATTGAATAATGAATGATTTATGTTATTGAAGTGTACATGATTTATGTTATTTAGTGTACATGATTTATGTTATTGAAGTGTTATTGAATAATTAAGTGTACATGATTTATGTTATTTAGGTTTAATTCATTTTAATTTAGTGTTTGTTTATGTATTGTTGATTTTGTATTGGTAATTCATTTTAAGTATTTAAAATTTATATGTTAAAATTATTTTAGGTTGAAGGTTTGTTTTGCGGATTTACAAATTTGTGATTTGAAGGCCGGTGTTAGTTTAGAAGGTTTGCGATTTAAAAATTTAATGTCTTTTGATATTATGTATGTGTTAATTGATATATATAGTTTGTGATATGTTATGTGTGTGTATTTTGTTTTAGGAATTTGCGGATTATCGGAATTGATCGAGATTATTCATTTGCGGATCAATGTAATAATTTTTATTCATTTAAATTTTTTTAATATAATTAGTTAATCTAATTTGCATGTTAGTTAGAAATTAGTTAATCTAATTTGTATGCTAAGTAATAGTAAAATGAAATGCATGTTTTCAAATTGTGTGAATTGAAAATTGGTGATACAGTATCCCGAACACGGTCACAACCTACCAGCAACTAGAAGTCCGGATAGCCTAAGATGAGTTGAGGTATTTATTCTAGGGTTGGGGAGGTCCCAGGTCGAATCCTAGGAAGATCGACTTTCCTGAGGATCGACTTCCCTGGGATCGACTTTTGAGTAAAGTCGATCACCAGGAAAAGTCGACCCCCAGAAAGTCGATCTCTGGAAAGTCGACCCCTGGACCCAATCTGATCAGTTGGGCAGTTAGGCGGTTACTGCCCAAATGTCCAGATTGCCCCCATAAGAACCCCTATAAATAGAGG
>LFYR01001360.1:82608-94397 GCA_001185155.1 Zostera marina
TCTTCCATTATCGAGAAATTATTGGGAAGAAGATACTACTTTGAATTCGACACCTCGACCAAAAGGTAAGAGTTTAGATATTTCAAATATTGTTCAACAAAAAAAATTGTAAAACACTTACCTCTATTGTAATTGAAACACTTAACATGTATATACATTTGTTGTAATTGTAATTGTAATGTTGAGTGTATGCATGTATGTGAATACATGTATGTGAATACATGTTTGTTTCAACCATGCAATCGTCGCTAATTAATCGTCGATGAATTGTAATGTGAATGTATGAAATTGGTATGTGAAATTGTATTGAATTGTAATGTGAATGTATGAGATTGGTGTAAATTGAATTGTATTTGCAGGTATTGGATTGTATTTGCATTTATTTACAGGTGTGAATGAATAGTAAGGCTCTAAATGAGCACCCATATAAATAAAACATTTTTTTTTATTGTATTATATTTTAGCGACGATTTAGCGACGATTTAGCGACGATAAGTTGAAACAGGGAAAATTAAAATTTAAGGAAAGCGACGATTTAGCGACGACTTAGCGACGATCTTTTTCAAATATTAGCGACGATTTAGCGACGATGCTATTTTTTGGCGCCAAAAAATAGCGCGCGTTTGGGATTACATCAGCGACGATGTCACATCGTCGCTGATACTCGCTGATAATTAGCGACGATATCCAATATCGTCGCTAAATTTTTAGCGAGGCGACCTACTGCGACGCTTTAGCGACGATCAAAAATCGTCGCTAAAACCAATTTAGCGACGATTTTTGACTTTCAGCGACGATTTCTGATCGTCGCTGAATCGCAGGAATCTTGTAGTGGAAACACTTCTTGAGAGATACCCAAAATGAGATATCTCGTTAGATATTGATAGATCCATCATTCATAAGATATCCTACAGTTATCCATTTTTGGCTTTTTTTATTATCACATCTCTAAGTCAGACTAGTATAACATCTTGAGAGAAAAAGACGATCAAGATTAAATATCTCACGAGATATCTCATTTTGACATTTTACATGAATCTAGTCATATACAAAGGCAATCCTTCTTGAGAGACACCCAAAATGAGATATCTCGTAAGATATTGGTAGATCCATCATTCATAAGATATCCTACGGTTATCAATATTTTTTGTCTTTTAATTATAACATCTCGAAATTGGACTAGCATAACATCTTAAGAGAAAAAGACGAATAAGATTAAATATCTCACGAGATATCTCATTTGATATCTTACATGAATCTAGTCATATACATAGGCAACGTTTCTTGAGAGATACCCAATATGATACATCTCGTAATATATTGGTAGATCCACCATTCATAAGACATCCTAGGTTATCAATTTTTTTTTGTTTTACGTATCATATCTCAAAGTCAGAGTAGTATACCATATTGAGAGAAAAAACAATCAAGACTAAATATCTTACGAGATATCTCAATTTAATATCTTACATTAAGCTAGTCCTATACAAAGACAACGCCTTTTGACACTACATGAAAAGAGGTCTACAACGACGATTTTGGATCGTCGTTAAATTTCATGAATGATTTTGAAAAAAATGCGCGATGTTAGCGACGATATGAATATATAATCGCTAAATATCTTTTTTTTCTTTAAATAGTGACGATATTTTGATAATCGTCGCTAGATGTAACAAGTGGCGACGATTTAAATGATATCGTCGTTAATAATGGGGACCAATTTATAAAATTTGAAAATAATAATCCCTAAAATATAAAATTCCCTTTATAAATAAGTTTAATTACATATAAATCTCTAAAATATAAAATTCCCCTAAATCTCTCCCCCAAATCCTCTAATTCCCTAAACCTCTCCCCAAACACAAAACCCACGATTTCATCCCCAAACCCAAAACCCACGATTTCTCCCAAAATCTCTCTAAATCACCGACGAGTTCTTCTCCAAATCTCCATCGGCGATTTCTCTTCAGCTTTTCCACCGGTCTGCGTATCGATCTACTGCCTTTCTTGAGACCGACGGTTTTTGCATCTCTTCATATCAACGTTCATCTACTGCCGGCAATCTTCATCTCCACATCTCTTGATCTCCACATCGAAATTGGTATTTCTATTTCTTCTATTGGTATATTTCGATTTCTTCTATTTCTATCTCCAAATCGAAATTGGTATTTCTTTTTCTATCTCCACATCGACAGTTTGGCCAACATTTACTAATCTAAACTCTATATATGAAACCATCTGGTCCAATCTAACTTCTATAGGTTTTTAGGAATGTGATTAGGATAGTTGATTTTGTTGATTTTTAACAGTTAGATTGACAGTTGATCACATTGCCTAAACTTTATAAATATGTATCAGTTTTTATTAAGGAAATCGTGAAAAAATTGGTTTATTTTCTGTTTTTATTTTAACTAGTTACAACTGGAGCTAGCACCCAACGCGTTACAGACATAGTTCTCCCATACTCATCGAGTCATCGTCACTTGTCCAGGAGTTTAGGTATCAGAACGGGCACTTAGACCAATAGTCCAGTCCATCTACCTCAATTGAAGCTAAAGTGCGTGATGATCGCTGAAACCTCAAGTGTAAATATCACAAATCATCTCTGGCCTCTTAGATTTCAATCAGAGTTTATCAGTACCCGATCTATCTATACAGCCTTTTCTCGCATCTGTGATCTCCCACGGACCCATTAAACTATGTAAATTTTGGACCTTTGAAAACCATTTCTTCAAGACCTGAAGAGAATTATATTCCTGAAGGCACAAAGAACCACGTCGAAATATGTTCCTTGTCTTCTCCTTTTAACAACGCCGCAAATTAACTTATAAATGAATAAACTTATACATCAGTAAATTATAAAGATTAAATAAAATATTTATGTATCTATTTTTTTATAATCCTTTTTAATAACATTTATGTATCCAAACTTTTTTAATAAAATATTTATGTATCTATACGTTTCTCCAATCTTTAATTAAAAGTTTCACAATCTGAAAATTTCACAATTTATTTTATATCAATTTTCGTTTGTTTATCGTTTTATCTTTGGGTTTTTGTTTCGGTTTTTGTTTTATCTTCCACATTATGGTTTTATTTTTATTATTTCTGTTTGGGTTTAGGTTCATCGTTTTTATTTAAATTATCTTTTCAATTTATTATTTAAATTATTTCTGTTGGGGTTTTTGTTTTAAATTCCCAATTTGGTGTTTTACTTCCCAATTTGGTGTTTTACTTCCCAATTTGGTGTTTTAACTTCCCAATTTTGTTTTAATTATTTTGTTTCTGTTGGGGTTTTTGTTTGGAATGGACCTTGTTTCTGTTTTATGTTAATTTTATTATCGTTTTATTATTATTAGTTCAAGTTATAATTTTATTATTTTGTTTCAACTTCTTGTTTTCAGATTTTATCTCTACATTCCCAAATTTCCGCCGGACTGCATATCTTCATCTCCTCATCTATTGTCGGCGACTTTCATAGGTATTTTTCTTTCTTTTTTAAAAATCCAAATAAATTTGATATGAATGTAATAAATAAAATGCAACCAATGAATCCTCATGAAAATCTTTTAAAAATGCAACCCATGTAATAAATAAAAGGCAACCCATGTAATAAATTTCTTTTTTCTTTCTTTTTCAATTAAAAGAAAATCTTTTATGTATGCCCATGAATCAGATAATACTATCTTATTTCCATTGTTTACAAGTATATGGCTTTTAATTTCATGAAAAAAATAGAACCTTGGAATAATTTTGTCGGCAGGCCGAGCTGAGCCGAACCGAGCCTGCCGAGCCCGAGCTGAGCCGAGCCTGCCGAGCTGAGCCTTTCTTATTATGATTTATTTTTTTAATTTTCATGCTATATTTTTCATGATATATAGATACTCTGAATTAGTATCTTAGATTATACAGACATGCAACTCATTTTTGCATGTTTCAATTATTTTATAGAATGGCCGACAATGATCGAAATTGGATGTACAACCTGTTAAATCTCCTGTCGAGAGATCTCTTCCAAACCCAATTGCGAGAATGAGGGCCAGAATTGGGCGGAACTGCACAACGATAGGAATGGGGGAGATTCTAGGATTTTACGACTTAACCGTCGCCTAGAATCAGTTGAGAAGAATAAGGAGGTTTAGAAGAAGAGAGTTAGCTAAATCACTGTAGTGACTTAATTAATTAAACACACTTACAAGCTTTTATTTATAGACTAATTACAACGATATATACTAATTTAACTAACTGTTATTGTTATTATAATTATTATTACAACAATAACTAATTACTTGATCTTTGGACCGGATCATGGCCCAGCGTGAATTGGCCCATTTATAATAAATTGGGAATCTTGTTACTTCATCCTTAAGTTCTTCGATATTGCTTGCGTGTGTCCTTTATGAAACTTTTGCACTTTTGCCTTAAGTTTCTTTGTTATCTCTTGCATCTGTCTTGGGCTATTTTATTGCATAGTAATCTTACATACGAAATATCAAATTGGTTCTGAAACAGATAGCATATTAATACAGTTTAATTGATCTTAATTAACCTGTAATTCCTTTACTCTCCCCTCAAGCCTTGGAATATATATTTAGTATTCCAAGCTTGGAGTGAAATGCTGTGATTTCTTTCTCACCAAGTGCTTTAGTTTGAAAGTTAGCAAGTTGGAACTTAGTTCCAATTTGTTTTAGTGAGATTTTCTTTTGGTTTATCATTTCTCTTATGAAATGATAATCCACTTCTATATGTTTAGTCCTTTCATGGAAAACTGGGTTGTTTGCTAAATGTATGGCTGACTTGTTGTCACAGTAAAGATCTGTGGGTATTTTTATTTTAATTTTTAGTTCATTCATCAATTGATGAATCAATACAATTTCACAAGTGATTTGTGCTATAGCCCTATCCTATACTCAGCTTCACATGAAGACCAGGCTATTGTATTTTGTTTCTTGGTTTTCCAAGATATTAAAGAATCACCTAACATAAGGCAGAACCTTGTTAGTGACTTCTTGGTGATTTAGCATGCTGCCCAATCAGCATCACAGTATCCTCTAATCATTATGCTTGCATTTTTGTTATATAATAGTCCTTGTCCAGTTGCATTCTTGATGTATCTTATTAGTTTGAAGAGAACTTGAAGATGAACCTCTCTTGTTCATGCATAAATTGGCTTAGCCAGTTTACTGAGAAACTGAGGCCAGGCCTTGTTATATTTAGATATATCAGTTTTCCAACCATCTTCCTATAGAAGGTTTGATTTTTAATTAATGGTGATTTATCATTCTTAAGATCTACATGTCTTTCCATTGGGATTTTGGATGGCTTTGCACCAGAAAGCCCGGATTCTTCCAATATGCCTAATGCATATTTCCTTTGAGATAAGTATATGCCTTGAGGTGAATGAGATACCTCAATGCCTAGGAAATAGCTTAGCCTTCCTAGATCTTTTAATTTAAATTGTTTCTCCAATTGTATATTTATTATGCCAATTTCCATTTCATTATTCCCTGTTAGGATGATATCATCAACATATACAATTAGGTATAATATGTTCTGATTTCTTTCTCTTATAAATAGGGAATAGTCAGATTTTGCTTGAGAAAATCCAATTTCTAAAAGTAATCCTCTTAGCTTCTCAAACCAGCTCCTTGAGGCTTGTTTGAGCCCATATAGGGATTTGTTCAGTTTACAGACCCTCTTGTCTGTTTCTTTTAATAAACCTTGAGGACGTTTTAAATATACTTCTTCATGTAAATCTCCATGCAAAAATGCATTGTTTACATCTAGTTGATATAAATTCCATCTTTTGATGGCAGAAATTGCTGTTATAGTTTTTATAGTTACCATTTTGACTACTGGTGCGAAGGTTTCAAAAAAATCAAAACCCTCCTTTTGTGTAAAACCTTTGGTCACTAGCCTAGCTTTATACCTTTCCACTTGGCCATCTGGTTTGTATTTTATCTTGAGATCCATTTTGATCCAATGGATTTCCTGTTTTGTGGAAGGTTTGTTAAAACCCATGTGTTATTTTCTATTAAAACCTCCATTTCCTTTTTCATGGCTTCAATCCATCTTGGATCTTTTAAGGCTTCATTGTATGAGATTGATTCATCATTGGTTGTTATTTGTTTTAAATATTTTTTATGATTTTTGTTTATCCTATTATATGAGACATGATTTCTCATAGGATATTTTGATTCATATGATTTTTTGTTATTTTGTAGAACAAAATCTTGGAAATATTTTAGTTTGTTGATTTTTCTTCCATACAAGCTTGTTCTTTGGCTTATTGGTTGTATATGATCATTTTCTTGGGATTCTGTTTGTTCTTGATTTTGTTCTGAAATGTTTAAAGAATTTCTGGAATTAACTCCTTCAGAGTTTCTTCTTGTTCTGAATTCTGTACTAAATTTCCTAATAATCCTCTATTTTTAGTAGGATTCATTATTTTTTTATTAAGTTCTGGAATTTACCCTGAGACATTTCCTGACTGGTTTTGTTGGTCATTTAGACCATTCTGTCCAGAGCTTTCTCTTTGCTCTGGATTTTGCATTGATTTTTTTAATAAATTCCTATTTAAGTTGGATTTAGCCCTTCTAATCTGAATCTGCCCTGGGGTATTTTCTGAATGATTTTGCTAATCATTTAGAATATTTTGTTCATGATTATGAGTTATCTTTTCGGTTGATTCTCTATTTTTCCTGTAATTTTTATTTAGAGAAAACTGTTTTGATGTATGCCCTGGGGCAGCATCCAAGTGTTTTTGTTTGTTATTCAGAATATCATGTCCAGAGTTTCCTTCTTGCTCTGGACTTTGATTTTGGCTTTCTAGTAACCTTTCTTGTGTATTTGTTCTTTCTGAAGAACCATTTTCTTCTGTTTGAATGGTTTTATTTTTTCTAAATAATTATTTTCAGAACAGATTTTGTATGTGTTTTTATTAAGTTGATTATGTTCAGCTGTGTTCAACAGATTGTTATTATTTTTCTGTTTTCTACTAGTTTCATGATCAGCTATTACTTTAATTTGTGATCTTTCATTACTTTTATTTTTGTTAGCAGATTCTGCATTTTCAGAATGTGTATCTGCATTTTCAGAATATGATTCTGTATTTTCAGAATTTGGTTCTATATCACCAGATCCTGTATTTTGAGAAAGTATTTCTACCATATTATGCACATCATGTTGATAGATAATTTGATTATAAAAATTTTGCAATGGTCTTTCATTTAAGTTTTGTTTTTTAGTGTTTTTAGATATGTCTTTGAATGGAAAAATATTCTCCCTAAAAACAACATTTCTTGAAAATGAAATTTCATATTTTCTATTTCTAGAACTATGAAACTCTTTGTATTGGATGAGTATCCCATGAAAATCCCTTTGAAGGTTCTTGGTGAGAACTTACGTTCTCTAATGTTTGTGGTTGCATAGCATAAGCATCCAAAAGTTTTAAAATTTTCATAGTTTGGAACTTGTTCATGTAAGATTTCAAAAGGGGTTTTGTTTTCTGATACCTTGGAAGGTATTCTGTTTATTATGTGGGCAGCAGTTAGAACACATTCCCCTTAATATTCTAATGGGGCTGCACTTTGAAAGTGCAATGCCCTTGCCATCTCTAATAAATGCCTATGTTTTCTTTCAACTATGGCATTTTGTTGAGGTGTGTATGGGTATGAATGTTGGTGAATTATCCCATATTCTTCAAGTAATTTTTTAAAATTATTTGAATTGAATTCCCCTCCATTATCCCTCCTTATTATTTTTATATTTTTGTTAAATATATTTTTTACTTTTAATATAAAAGTTTTAACACATTCTAAAACCATGTTTTTGTTTTTAATTAGGAAAATCCAAGTTGTTCTGCTTAGATCTTCAACAATTGTTAAGAAAAAAGAATATCCATCATATGTGTTTATTGGAAACTTTCCCCAAACATCCATGTGAATTAAATCAAATGGATGTTTTGATTTTGTTAAGCTATCTTTATATTTTAGTTTATTTTGTTTTGCAAGTGGGCAAATACTACAATATTATCATGTTTCTCTATTCTATTACAATCATATCTATGTATAGATTTAAAAAAAATCAGATTTGCACTTTATTCTGTTGGCTTCAACAAGTATCTTCATTTTTTCTGATGAAGGATGCCCAAGCCTCTTGTGCCATATCTCAAAATCTATGACTGTATAAGCAAATTCAGAGGATTGAAGTTCTAAGAAATACAGTCCATTTTGGCATCTACCCTGCTCAATCACTCTCTCTGAACTATTTTCCTGAAAATGGCATTTAGATTTATCAAAAATGACACTTAAATCTGAATCAGAGGTTAATTTATTTACTGAAATTAAATTAACCTTGAATTGAAGTATATACAAGATATTTTTAAGTTTAATGTCTTTGGATATTGTTATGTTTTCAGTAGAGGTTATTTTGCATACCTCGCCACTTGGGATGGTTACAAAGTGTTCATAATCCTCTGTTGGAGTTTTATCAAAATTTTGGAGATTCCAAGTCATATGCTGGGAGGCTCCAGTGTCTATAATCCAAGAATTTCTATAATTTGATATATGAAAAGAAAAATCCATACATGAGGATTTGTTTAGAAAATCCTTTATCCTTAGATGCTCCTCACTGGTTAGCCCTTGGTTTGCAGAAGAAGTGGTGGCCTGGTTTGCAAGTTCAGTGGAGCTCTTTTTGGATTCATCTTTTTTTTCTTTCTTGAATCTTTTCTTATCATTTGGAAACCCCACCAGATGATAACATTCTTCTCTAGTATGTCCAAAAAACTTACAATTGTCACAATAAAATTTACTATCTAGTTTCTTTCCATTTTCCCCATATATTCCTCTTTTCTTTTGATCTTCTTTTTTAGGATCTTTTTCAAGTTTCTTTGCAAACATGGCAGTTGCCTCTCCACCCATTTTTTTCTTTAGAATTGGTTTTATGCTTCTCTTCTTGCATTACTAAACAAAAGACTTGATTCATTGATGGAAGATCTGGATATGCTAGTATCTGACTCCTAAGGGTCATGAATTCATCATTCAATCCTAGCAAGAATTGATGAATTCGATCCTTTTCAATTTTCTTATTATAAATGGGTACACATGATTCACAAAAATTGCAATCTAATTTTTCAATTTCTACGAATTTATCCCATAAGGTTTTAAACTTATCAAAGAAAATTGAAACTGAATCAGAACATTGATTTAAGGTATTGATCTCATACCTTAGCTGACTCATTTTAGGTGCGTTCTTTTGTTTGTACCTTTGTTCAAGATCTTGCCATACTGCATTTGTTGTTTCTGTGTCGACCAAGGTAGAAGCAATTTGGGGAGTCACACTGTTGATGATCCAAGACAATACTAACCCGTTAACCATTTCCCAATCATCATACTCTTCTCCTGCCTCATCTAGGGGCCTCTTTATCTTGCCGTTAACAAATGCCATTTTTTTTCTTGAAACTAACGACAATTTCATTGAGTTTGCCCAGGTTACATAGTTTTCTTCACCTTTGAGTTTATCTGCTACCATCTGAGCTCCTGGATGGTCTCCGGCAGTGAGGTAGTATGATGATTTTCTTGAATGGCTTTCACTGTTTCTCTGTTGGTGTTTTCTGGAAATTGTTCTTTTGCCTTGGGTCTTTGCATTGTGAAGCTGGAGTCGCTCTCATTGGCTCCATTTTCGAATTTTACTTCACTGAATTTCTCTGATTCATCTGCAGAGCCTGTCACCATTGCGGAAACGGAAGGAATGTCGACGTCATTGCCTACAATTGATACCATGTTAAATCTCCTGTCGAGAGATCTCTTCCAGACCCAATTGCGAGATTGAGGGCCGGAATTGGGCGGAACTGCACAGCGATAGGAATGGGGGAGATTCTAGGGTTTTGCGACTTAACCGTCGCCTAGAATCAGTTGAGAAGAATAAGGAGGTTTAGAAGAAGAGAGTTAGCTAAATCACTGTAGTGACTTAATTAATTAAACACACTTACAAGCTGTTTATTTATAGGCTAATTACAACGATCTAAACTAATTTAACTAACTGTTATTGTTATTATAATTATTATTACAACAATAACTAATTACTTGATCTTTGGACCGAATCGTGGCCCAGCGTGAATTGTCCCATTTATAATTAATTGGGAATCTTGTAACTTCATCCTTAAGTTCCTCGATATTGCTTGCGTGTGTCCTTTATGAAACTTTTGCACTTTTGCCTTAAGTTTCTTTGTTATCCCTTGCATCTGTCTTGGGCTATTTTACTGCATAGTAATCTTACATACAAAATATCAAATAGGTCCTGAAACAGATAGCATATTAATACATTTTAATTGATCTTAATTAACCTGTAATTCCTTTACAACCGACTAGATGAGAAAAATCAAATTACCGATTCATTTCTAAATGGTGTTGAGCGATTTCTATACTTTGCATTCTCAGAGTCAATTATGACTTGTGAAGATGGAAAAATTAAATGCCCTTGTAGTAGTTGTTATTGTTTAAATAAGGAATTTAGAGATATAATGACAGTTCATCTTTACAAGTTCGGTTTTATGAGTGATTACACTAATTGGGACAGACATGGAGAACCAAGGAAAAGAGTATGTGTAGACGAATGCATCACTATAAAATGATGTTGAAATGATCGACGATGAACGTATTAAAACTAATCCATTTGTTGACATGGTCCACGATGTAAGTAGACCATTTGATTTACATGATGAAGAACCGAATGATGAAGCACAAAAGTTTTACGATTTGCTAAATTCTGGTTATGCGAAAGTATATAAGGGTTGCGATTCATCTGTTTTGGAGATCTTGACAGAATTAATGTGATGGGGGTGAAACCCGACCAGTACTCCAAGACGCGCAAGCAAGCGCCAAGCGGGGAACTCCGCGGGAAACCGGACCGGAACTCAAGTGCGCAGAGCTCTGCTTCGCTAGGAATCCTTCTTCTCCAAATGACTTGCCTTTAATGAGTGGGGGGTGCCCTCTATTTATAGGGGTTCTTATGGGGCAATATGGTCATTTGGGCAGTAACCGCCTAACTGCCCAACTGATCAGATTGGGTCCCAGGATCGGCTTCCAGAGATCGACTTTCTGGGAGTCGACTTTCCTGGTGATCGACTTTATTCAGAAGTCGATCCCAGGGAAGTCGATCCTCAGGAAAGTCGATCTTCCTAGGATTCGACCTGGGACCTCCCCAACCCTAGAATAGATACCTCGACTCATCTTAGGCTATCCGGACTTCTAGTTGCTGGTAGGTTGTGACCGTGTTCGGGATACTGTATCACCAGTACTCCCCCCTCCTCTGCGTATTAGATACTTTAGGATACGTCTTTTAGTACTATGGTCTGTGTGTCGGACCTTGTACTATCAGTATTCCCCCCTCTTTGCGTGCTGGGATGTGGATTTTTGGTGATGTCCCTGGATGTAAAATCCTCTCTCACCAGTATTCCCCCCCTCTCTACGCCTGCGAGGTTGTATCTATGCTTCCACGGAGGTTGTCACGCGCTTTTGCCAACTATTGTCCGGTTTGTCCTAGCCGAAGCATACTCCTTGTGCACCTGTCTGGCCCGATTCTCCCGTGGAACCCTGCTTGCCCACCTTGACGCCTTGCCAGAGCTATCCTTGAGCACCGTTTGGGTTCTCTTCCCTGTGGCGGATTTTGAGAGTATCTGACCCCCTCCTTTTGTCCGCCTTTCTGCGATAGGGGTTGAGTGTGCTTCCTCGTCTACCCACGTTCCGCCGTGGATGAGGATTATTACTTGAATACTTGCCCCCTCCTTT
>LFYR01001364.1:0-80827 GCA_001185155.1 Zostera marina
CCTCACGAATTTCTTCAGAAGTCATCGACTTTCATTAAGTCAACGACTTGGGTTAGTGACTGATACGACCCGCACCTCAACCAAGCATCTCAAGAAAACTCCGACAAGGTAGGCCGATTACGTTTAATCAAAAGATGGTTATTTTATAAAAATACCCAACGACTTCATATTTCCGTTAATTTGCATGTTTCCTTATTTTAATTATTGCATGGTTGATTAGTTTCCATATTTTATTATTTAATTGTCAGTCAATTGTTTTCATTGCATGATTTCCTTATTTGCATGATTTTCTAGTTTAGCATTATTTTGTAATCCATATTTATGGAAGGTAGATCATAGATCGAGTCTGTAAGGTCTATTTAAACCATTTCCGTTGAGTTATTTATCATCAAAAATTTCAATTCAATTTCATTTGTTGCTTTCGAGCATCTTCCCCGATACGAAATGTATCAACTTGATGCTTTCAATATCCTCATTTCCTCTCGCTATGGTGGGTCGTGGCACTCGCAACACCACAAACGATATCGAAGACCTCAAAAGGAGCGTCGACGAATCGTTCCAATTACAAGCGGTGGAGCTCGCTGCTTCACGGACCGAAATGGCAAAGATTCAAGCTGCACCCATGAACTCCTTTCAAAAGACAAGGGTAAAAGCCCAATCGACGAAGCCGAAGGAAGATATAACCAAAATCGCAAGATCGAGTTCGAACGTGGCCGCAACCGACATCGAGATCGTCGTCGTTTCGCCAACTCTCCTGTATCAAATCATCATTATGATCACTATGACGAACAGAAATATGACAATGAATATTCAACCGAACCTCCACCTCGAGCTTCTCTCCATTTCGATTTTCCACGTTTCGCAGGCAAAGATCCCCATGCATGGATTCATCAGTGTGAACTTTTCTTCGATTTTCATCAAACACCACCGGCAAGAAGATCCCGTACAGCATCGTTCAACTTAGATGGCGAGGCTTCCAAGTGGCTCAAATGGCAACAAACCGAAGCTCTCATTCGCAGATGGTCGGACTTTTGCTCGTTGTTAATAGATCGATTTGACGAAGAAAACTCTGAAAGTCCCATGAGCCAGTTCGCTTGTATTCGACAGATCTCGACTGTTCGTCGATACATAGAAGAATTTGAGACCTTGGCCACTCACGTCCATGGTTTCTCCTCACGTTTTCGCCTTGATACATTCATTTCCGGTCTCAAACCAGAACTCAAAAGAGAAGTATTCTCCTATCACCCTCGTACGGTGCTAGAAGCAAAAAACCATGCACTTCTACACGAAGACAAGTACAACGAATTGCGGAAGATGTTCGGTCATTCAATTAAATCTTCCACAAACTCCAACGAATATTCTAAGAAACTACCGCCCGGAACCAAATTACTTACACCAGAAGAGCAACGTTGTCGTCGAGAAGCCGGTCTGTGCTTCGACTGTGACGAGAAATACACTCGTGGTCACGTTTGCAAAAAACCTTCTCCTATCCTCCTCATGGAAACTCTCCCATCGGACGACGACGATGACATTAACATCATTCCTTTTGTTGAAATCGGGGATAATGAGACAACACAAGAAGAAGAGCATACTCCGGTTGAGCTCCATTTCATTACGGGAAATTCGTCCGCTCGCTCGATTCATATTGCCGGTGAGATCAAAGGAGAATGAGTCAAGGTGCTAATAGATTCTGGAGCAAATCTTAACTTTATTCATGGGAAATTAGCACAACAACTAGAACTTCTCGTAGACCACACCTGAAGATTCCAAGTGATCGTTGGTAACGGGAACCCGATGACTTGCCAAGGTGTTTGTCACAATGTTCACCTACTCTTAGACTCTCTACCGATCCGGGTCAACCTCCACGTAATTCCATTTCATGGAACTGATATCGTCTTGGGAGTTGATTGGCTCAAGGACTTAGGTGATGTTGCCTTTAATTTTAACAATCGAACATTATCCTTCACCCATCAGTATCGACAGGTTCAGATCACAGGAATAAAACCGCAACTACAACAAGTTACACCTAGCGTCATGTACCAGAATTTCTCCTCGACTAAGGAGCATGATTCATTCTTCCTCCATGTGGACTTTGTCAACAACGAGAGAAATCAACTCCAAGAGTCTTCTATTCCGATCCAATCTGCCGACCCCGCGGTTCAGCTTATCCTCAACAACTTTGCAGATGTGTTTGCAACTCCACATGGTCTTCCACCTCACCGTCAGTCTGACCATGAAATAATCATTCACCTGGGAGCTGGCCCGATCAAAGTGTGTCCTTATCGCTATACTCATTACCAGAAGGTGGAAATGGGTAAACTTGTCTCATCCGTGCTTGAGGAAGGAATAATCCAACCAAGCCGGTCTCCGTATTCATCCCTAGTTATCCTCATTCGTAAAAAGGATGGTACTTGGCGATTTTGTGTCGAGTACCAAGCCCTCAACCGAATTACAGTAAAAGATTATTTCCCTATTCCAACCATCGACGAGATTTTCGATGATCTCCGGGGAGCTTCCTTCTTTACAAAGATCGATCTACGTGCAGGCTTTCATCAAATCCGACTAGTACCCGAATCCGTTCCCAAATCAACCTTCCAGACACACGATGGCCATTACGAATTCCTCGTAATGCCTTTTGGACTTTACAACGCCCCATCAACCTTCCAATCCACAATGAACGTGGTGTTTAAAATTCTCCGTATCTTCGTACTTGTATTTTTCGACAACATCCTTATCTACAGTGCAACAAGAGAAGACCATCTTGGACATCTACGACAAGTATTCACCATATTACGTGCAAACAACTTAGTTGCTAAAGCCTCAAAATGTGAGTTTGCACTGTCAAAAGTAAACCATCTGGGTCATATGATTTCTAATTCAAGAGTGGACGTCGATCCTTCAAAAATCGAAGCAATCGTTGATTGGCCTCGTCCTCAATCAGTACATCACCTTCGTGAGTTTCTCGGGCTTGCCGGATATTACCGACGTTTTGTCCGGGGATTCGCTTCCATCGCGGCTCCATTCACCGACCCCTGTGCAAGGATACTTTTTTATGGAACGACAATGCTCAGGCGGCCTTCGATATATTAAAGAAAGAGTTGACCTCCACTCCAACATTGACTCTACCAAACTTCGATATTCCATTCTCCGTTGAGACCGATGCCTCAGATCATGCTATGGGTGTTGTCCTAACACAAAAGAATCATCCCATCGCCTACTTCAGTAAAATGTTCACCCCTTCAATCAGAGCCGGATCGACATACGTTAAAGAAATGACAGCAATTGTGGAGGCGGTAAAAAAATGGAGTCACTACCTCAATGGTCCATAATTCACTATTATAACCGACCATTGCAGTCTCAAACACTTAGATACACAAAATATCCAAGGTACTGACCAACAACGATGGCTTCGTCATCTCTTGGGATACATTTATCGTCCGGGATGCGCAAATACGGTGGTCGATGCTCTATCACGACGAGAAAATCCACCAGACGAAATCAACAACTCACCATCGCCAGAACCCTTCCTATCAATCTCGTCACCAACATCACATATTCTGAACAAATTAGTGAGCGCGGCGAAAAACAATGGTGAGTACCAACAATTATGGGAGACATTACTGACAACGCCTGAAGTTGCAACCAAGTTTGCAATCCGTGGAGACTATATAATGCGTGAAGGACGTCTACTAGTCCCAAATAATGAATCAATACGAACTCTGATTATTGAGGAAGGCCATGCAACTACTATCGGAGGACACTCGGGTCGGAAAACCACGGCATCTCGTATCTGCAGATCCTTCTACTGGGCACGCATGGGAGATGACATAAAAAAATATGTACGTGCATGTTTTATTTGTCATGCCACAAAAGCTCAAGGACTTTTGCAGCCCCTCCCTATACCTAAAAAAATATGGGACGAGGTATCTATGGATTTTATTACTTTACTTCCATTATCACAAGGCAAATCATCAATTCTGGTCGTCGTCGATCCTGAGCAAAAGCGCATACTTTGCAGCCCTCAAATTTCCATACACGGCACAATCAGTTGCTAAGCTCTTCTCGAAAACGATTATCAAACTGCACGGTTTCCCCAACGTGATTGTGTCAGATCGTAATCCTATCTTCATGAGCTCATTTTGGTCATCAATTTTCAAACTGCACGGTACTAAATTACATCGTTCGTCAGCATACTACCCATAATCTGATGGACAAACAGAAGTCGTGAATAGATATCTTCAACAGTTTCTCCGATGTTTTGCTATGGACCGACCTCGGAGTTGGGGTACATATCTCCATCTCGCAGAACTATGGTATAATACAAGTTATCATACATCGATCGGAGTATCGCCGTACGAAGTCGTATATGGTCGCAGTCCACCACATCTATTACTCGACAAGGATAGCTCACTCGATTCAAACTCATCTTCCGACTTTGTTCATGACCGTCAACAAGCACTACTAGAGATTAAGCAACATTTAGAGAAATCCATTTCTAACATGAAAAAGAAGGCCGATAAACACCGCAGTGACATCCAATTCGAGGTAGATGAAATGGTATTACTAAAGCTACAAAAGTATAGACAGAATTCAGTGGCCTCCAGACGCTGCAACAAACTAGAACGAAAGTTCTTCGGACCATTCCGCATCTTGGAACGTATAGGAGAAGTAGCTTACCGTCTGCAACTTTCGACCAACTCAAAAAACCACAACGTATTTCACTGTTCACTTTTGAAGAAATACACGCACAATACTCAACTAGCATTACCTATATCAACTCTTCCAACCGATCTAATGGATACGTTCGAGGACGAACTCCATTCCGAGGAGGAGGAAATTGATTCGACCCGCACCTCAACCAAGCGTCTCAAGAAAACTCCGACAAGGTGGGTCGATTACGTTTAATCAAAAGATGGTTATTTTATAAAAATACTCGACGACTTCATATTTCCGTTAATTTGCATGTTTCCTTATTTTAATTATTGCATGGTTGATTAGTTTTCATATTTTATTATTTAATTGTCAGTCAATTGTTTTCATTGCATGATTTCCTTATTTGTATGATTTCCTAGTTTAGCATTATTTTGTAATCCATAATTATAGAAGGTAGATCATAGATCGAGTTTATAAGGTCTATTTAAACCATTTCCATTGAGTTATTTATCATCAAAAAATTCAATTCAATTCTATTTGTTGCTTTCGAGCATCTTCCCCGATACGAAGCGGTATCAGTGACCCTAACAAATTCCTCCCCTCTCTCTATAAATAGGTAGTCATTCTTTTCATTTGTCGTAATTCTTTCAATGACTTTGTTTGTTAGTCTCTTTGAGACTGCTTTGTGCAAAGTGAAATTGAAGAACTCAGTAAAATTTTGGTTCTCATCGATCCTCGCGCACAATCAAACGATTTTTCTGCTTTTTCTCATCTTTTGGTTGAACGAAAGAGCCTCATGGTGGCCACCTGTGAGTCTATATTCGAAGATGGGCAACTGTTATCGGAAGTCTTACGAGCTCAGAGTCTTCTTCTCTAGAGCCTTCAAGACGTCATACGAAAGCGCCTTCGACGTGCTCGATCTCTGCTTCCTGTGCTTCTGAGAAGGCTTCGTCGCAGTGTTAATTTTTCTTAAGAATTTATGATGTTACTTTTGTGTAATTCATTACTGGATTTATAAATTTTTTGTTTTATTTTATTTTTCCTTTCTATTTCTTCAAAAAGTCGTCGACATTTTTCGAAAGTCGTTTAATGGTGGACGACTTTTTTTCATGGACGACTTCTGTGAGCAATTTTCTCTTAAAAGATTTTTTCTTTATAAAGTGCATGGTATTTTCCTTAAAACTCGTAGATATTTAATTTCAATTTCTTCTTTGCGCACTAATATTGACCATCATATTGAGATCGCTAGATCAGGATGTGCGACGTTTTACGTACCTCCCTAAGTTTTTTCTTCTTCTATAAATAACAATCAGTACTCGGAAACTCATCGGATTGTCGGGTCTGGAACTCCAGTCGTGTTCGCTCTCTAGGATAACAACACTTTTCAGAAAAAATCAGATGCTTATTAATGAGTGGAACTGCCCCCTATTTATAATATTTCTAAAGAGGCGGCAATCTGGACTTTAGGTCAATAACCTCCTAAAGTCGTCGACTTTTCACTTTGTTTCATTCTAACCTATGTCATGCATTCCCCTAGTCCTATAGGGCCGAGTTCTCTCTTTTCTGTTCATCTGTCTGAGTTTCCAGGGCTTACTACTCTTTAGACAGGATTGCCACCTTTCCGAATAGCTTGTCATTCTTTCATGACTTGATTTTTGACGATAAGATCCCAACTCCCAAGTACGAGATCTTGTATCATCGAAGGAAAGTTACTCGGATCCGTCGTTGTTTCTTTATTTTAGAGGAAAAAAGACGATGTACTTGTTTGTGTACGTTGACGACTTGATGCTTACAGGTTCCAACCCAAAGTTAATTGACGAAATAATTGGAAATCTGAAGTAGGAATTCGCGTTACGGAATTTGGGGGACCTATCATTCTTCTTAGACATACATGTGCGGCGCGAGAAGAATGAGATCCATCTGTCGCAGCAACAATATCTTGCCAACCTATTAGCAAGGTGTGACATGGATAACCTCAAACCACCATTTACGTCGATGGTGGCCCAATAAGAGTTATTCTCGGAGGAACCCCCGATCACGAAAGCAAAGGGATTTCGGCGACTCATTGGCTCGCTCTAGTATCTGACGTTTAACCATCCGTACAATCAATTTACGATAAATAAACTTGCACAATTTATGAGCGCTCCAGCACTAGTACATTGGATGGCGATCAAGAAAATTATGCGATATCTCTCAGATACGCAAAAGTTGGAAATCATGCTATCAAGGGTGTTGAATTATTCAGTATATGGTTTTTGATACACGGATTGGGGGAGCCACATTGGATGGGAAGAGTCAAACAGACACGTTGATATGCGTCGGTGATATGTTAAACTCGTGGTTCTTGAAGAAACAGAGCATCGTCGTCCTCTCGAGTACGAAGGTAGAATATAAAGTGATAGCAACAACAATTGAGGAGTTGAAAGTTGTCAAGGCGTTATTGACTGAATTAGGTTTGGTGGCACTGCCAGAGATTTCAAAGTCAGTTGTAGTGTATGATTCGTATGAACACTAAATCGACTTATCAGTATATAGTATAATATATATATAAGTGACCCGAGATAACTGGATAGAGTATTTGCAATAAATATAACCTCAATCGATGACCAGATAACTAGTCAACGACGAGATAACCGGATGAGGGATCGCGATAAAACAGACAACCTCGATCAATCAATGATCAGATAACTACATGGGGAATCTTTTTTTAATTATGTGAGTTGTTTATTAATCAGTTTAAATCAAAAGTAAAGTGAAAAACAACACACGTGATTTTTATACTAGTTCACCCCAAACAAGTGTTAATCCAGTTTCGATGAATTACGAAGATCACTAGCTTGAAGATCATGACAATACCTTTGTAAGTTTTATGTCTACAACGCTTTCGAACTAAGTCTGTTACAGCTAGACTAAAACCTTAAAGTATTCAATGACACTCTTAAAAACCTCTGTAAGCTTTAAGACTACTTCGCTCACGAATCAGTCTTTTATGGATAAACACACACTTCTCCCAATGAGAGCTTGGAAACAAGAAATCAAGCAAGCTTATGGATAAGTGTATTAGCTTCAAGTGGTGCATCTCCTCCTCTATTTATAGCAAAGTAGAGGCTTCGATCTCCATTGGTCACTTTGATGATGATTTGAATTACTCATCTTTACCATTGGATCTTCATGTTTGAATGTGACAATTGGATTAAACTTGAATCCATGTGACTTACAAATTTACAATTAGAATCACTTCCAATGAAATATGCCGAGATATTACATCAATTTTTTATTTCAAAATTAAGAAAACACATTTTTTAAAATCTAAGACAAAGATAATCTGAATTGATAAGATATGAACGAATAAGATGTTATATCTAATGAACATATTAATCTCATATGAATGAGACTCATTTTTTTTTTACATTGCTGTTAATTTAATGATGGGCCAAGCCCAATACATTGTATAATATTCATAGTGAAACACTGAAAAGAATGAAGTTGATTTTTTTCCAATCCAACAAAAAATAGTCATATTGGAGATTTGGAGGGCTTTTGAGTTTTTAATGGACTGAAAATTACTTTAGGGATAATAATTAATATATAACAAACAATTAAATAAAGGATATGTTCATATGTTGCCTCAGTGCCTCACATATGTGCTTATGCGGCGAATTTCCTTCCTAGAATAATCTGTCTGTTGTCAATGGCGTCGGCAAACCTTTCGATTTCATCATCGTCGCCGGCGATAATATTTCACCATGGGAACCACAATCGTGGTCATCATTACCGTCATGAAAATATCTCCCTCTCCTCCGTCTTGAACAGAAACAGACACAGAAAAAACATCGGTAGTAATGCTTCCCTTCCGTTTCTGCTTCCGCTTCCACGACGACCAATCTCCACCATTGGATCCGGACACGGTAGCGACGGTCTTGGCTTACTGGACAGAAGCAAGAGTGAAGACGAAGACGTAGACGAAGAAGGGGAAATACTGGTCGAAACCGCCCCGTCTGATCTTGCAGTACCGCCGTCTTCGGTTATGCGTCGTTTGGTCAGAATCCAAAACTCTTCCAATATGCTTCTCCGTTCGTTCATGACTTTACCTGGCTTCAAAGAACGAATTCTGGCCGACGAACTATTCCTCGCGAAGGTCGCCATAGAGTGCGGCGTCGGAATCGTAACCAAGGTAAGTCTCTCACTCTCTCTCTCTCTCTCTCTCTCTCTCTCTCAGTGTGTCACTCTGTCATCGCTTAGGGTTTTATTTTAGAACTTCCGAATTCAATTTCTCCAGACAACTGCGGAAATCGAACGGCGCGAGCATAATTTCGGGAACGAACTTGATTTCGTTGCGGCGGATGTGGTATGTTGGTTCGTATGTAGAATACATCCGAAATCCATAATCTAACCGTCTTCCTAAAAATCTAATTAACTCAACAGATAATGGCATTGATTGCGGATTTTATGCTGGTCTGGCTTCCCGCTCCGACTATCTCTATCGGCACTTCCCGATCACCATTACCATCGGGTACCGCCATTTTCTTCCACGGTTGTCCCGACAACGCGTTTCAGACTGAATCAGTTGGGAAATCCTACTCCTTGTCACAACGGATTGGGGCTATACTGGTGAGTCAATGAAATCCCCTCCCTCCATGTTTTAAATGTTGTCGATTGATTTTTCTTCTTCTGTACACAGAGGAATGGGATCAAGCTCTTCCTCATAGGCACTTCAGCATCTTTGGTATGCGAATTTGAGTTTTTTTTTTATCTCGAGCAATTGGAAGTTTATGTCATTGGTTGATTGATTGATTATCCAGATTGGTACTGGATTGACAGATGCTTTGATCTTTGTAAAAAAAGTTACAGACAAAGATTATGCTGGAGCTGCAGGGGATCTTCCTATATTACAAAGTAGTATAGGCTATGGTGTTTATATGGCCGTCTCAAGCAACCTTCGATACCAGTTTCTTGCCGGCGTCGTAGAACAGCGGATTTTAGAGCCTGTTCTACGCGACGATAAGGTCACGCTCAGCCTTCTATGCTTTGCGTTACGGACTGGCAATACATTTCTTGGTTCCTTGATGTAAGTTGCCCGCCGGCATTCTCTTCTAAGATATGCATTCATTCATACATCTTTATATCATGATTTCTTGCTCAGGTGGGTCGACTACGCCCGTTTCATAGGAATTCAGTGAGATTAAAAAACTTGGTATCATCTAGTAAAATTCAAACTGGGTAAGAAGATGAATCTCTAAAACATACACACAAAAGGTATGGATGAATGGATGAAGAAAGAAGATGAATCTCTAAAAAAAAGTTTTATAAGTTGGGGGAAGATTATAATATTGAATGCTACAGCTTACAGAAAATCGTCACACAATCTTGAATGAAGATTGAATTCCTTACTTTTTTTTATACCATTGTCTGGTAATCTGGTTACATTCACAAGGTGTCTCATCAGGATGGATCTGTTGACAGCATTTTGTTTTTCTTATTACATGGTAGAATATGCAATGGTACAAAACTATAATGTAAAGAAAACCCAAAAAAGAGAGGAAAGAAATAGTACCTTGATTTGGGGAAGGTAATATGGTTGTTTGTCGGAAACCTGAATCCTTTGTCTCCTTTTTTTCTTCCTCTTCGTCTTCTTCTTTTATCATCGTCAGGGAAGGTGGCGGTGCTTCTCCTTCTCCTCCTCTTTCTTCGTCTACTCTGATATTACTGTTGTTGTAATTGGCACCAGGACTGGATTCGGATGTTGCGGCAGCTGCAGCGGCGGCGACCATTGCCAATGAAACAGGTTCTTGAAACTTCATCAAAGTATCTCTTTCTCTACTCTGTGCTCTTTTCTGCTGACCAGCTGCTGGTGCTGCCGTCTTTATCTTCTTCTTCTGATAAGAATTTTCTTCTTCAATAGGTCTCTCAATTGAAACAGGAGGTGGTGCTACTACCATTGCTTCCAACTTCTTCGTCTTCTCCTTCTCCATGTTGTTGATGAGAAATGACCTTTCCAACATCTCAGTGGCTCTCTTATTGGCAGTTACCGCCTCCTTCGCCTTCCTCTGAGCCTCAGTCATAAACCCGCCCAGGGCTTTAATCATCGACACCGACGCTATCCTCGATGCAAGAAGCATCACTTTGGAAGGCTCCAAATCGATCACTTTCTTCCGCTTCCTCTTCCCCGTGGTGGCATCGACGTGGCTGTCTTTATGCTCAGGCGACGGCGAAGATGATGATGAGGGGAGAAAAGGGAAATATGAGAAATTGTTAGGGTTAGCGCACGTTGGGCAAAGGTGATTCCTTTCTCCGGCGGAGGCAGCAGAGGAGATGCACGATATGTGAGTGAGCGAGGGGCAACTGGAGCAGTGGACGACGACGGAAGGGGGAGGTTTTGAATCTTTGAAGAAATCGAAGCAAATGGTGCAGAAAGAACCTGGGTTGTACTTTAGGACACAGGAGGTACATAGTCGCAGGAAGACACCACGGTGACGTACGTTATGAATCGGCCAGGTTTTCTCCAAGGTACATAACTCACCGGCACATCGACTCCGGTGGAGTATTTTACCGTCGATGGAAGGCGTTGACGTTGGCATTGAGACCTTCCTTTTCTTCTTTAGGGTTGGGGAATTAGGGTTGGGAGAGTTGTTTTTAGGGTTTCGTTTTTTCGAGGGGATGATGAAGACGTACTGTGATCTATTTGTGATAAAATATTATCCAAGGGTTTATACGCAAATCAAATAAATTAATAAATTAATAAATCTTTTTTTTTTTTTTTAAATGACGATTTATATTAAAAATAAAAATAACTGTGGCAGTCGGCCACCCGCCAGTGCCAGCAACAAGAAACGTATCATACATCTGTCAACGAAAGTGACAGCACATGACACCTCATCTTTCATTAGAAATCAATCTCTACCGTCTATTTTAGATCTGACCGTTTATCCAATACTATTACTATCGTTCTTAATAATAATAAACAATACTTTAACAAAATAAATCTCCCCTCTTCTTTGATCTTTCACTTTCGCTCTCGTTTTCGCTTTCGCCCTAAAAAAATCCCAAATCCCGAATTCCGAATCTCGAATTCCGAATCTTTGTTTAACATGCTCTGATAAGCAGATCACTCGTTAGGTTAGTCCGAACTACACAGAATGGACGCTTCTGATCTCAGTATGAGCCCCGAATTGGAGCTGATTGATGGGCAGATACAGGATATCTTCCGCGCTCTCAAGTGAGTAGCATACACCTTTTTTTCCCTTACCTCTCCATTCATCATCTCAAATTCTCAGATTGTAAGCTGTGATTTATATACGCCCTATTATTAGATCTTTCGTCTGCATTTTTAATGGCATCCCTAGATTTAGCATATTGCCTTTCACACACATATATATAGAGAGAAAAATAGTTTTTTTACAGCAAAAATTCGACACGGATATAACGGCTTCACTCGTCCAATTTGTTGTGTTTATATCTTCAATGTACTTTTTTTTATATATGGTTACCCTCCTTGCTCCAGGAATGGGTTCCAGAAATTGGATAAGATTAAAGATGCTGGAAGACAATCAAAACAGTTGGAGGAACTAACTGGAAAAATGAGAGAATGTAAAAGGTGTGTTTAGATTTTTAATTTTTCATTCCTCTATCGACTTATCATGATACTCAATTAAACACGATAATCCACTACTATCAACGCGGCATCATTTTGGCTGTTATATGGATGATACAATTATAATAAGGCACACTGAATAGTACAATACCAGTTTCATATATCGAGGGAGGATGTTTGCAATCATAGTATTTACTATTTATTGAACTTTATTGTTCAGGCTCATTAAAGAATTTGACCGTATATTGAAAGAAGAAGAGGGTAAAACTTCTCCAGATGTCCATAGACAGCTGAATGAAAAAAAACAGTCAATGGTTGAATTCTATTATTTCTATTCTCTATTCTCTATTTGAAATTGAATTTTATATGTAGCTGAATCAATTTCTTTAATATGCAGATCAAAGAGCTCAATAATTATGTAGCACAGAGGAAAATGTGAGTTTTTCTGTTTATGCTAGTTCCATTTTTTTATTCACACTGATTTTTTTATATAAAATTGCTTACTTTATATTAATATTCTCATGGGGCGGCCACATGCCACATAGTGCGATTGGAATGTGAGGTTGCACTATGCGACCTTGCTTACTCCACTTAGAAAAAATGTAACTGTATAATGCCCATATATTTCTGCAATATGAGACCCGCCTCAAAAAATATGACCGGGACAGGACGGAACAAAAGAAGAAGATATTTTTGTTTTCACTTTCCCCTACCCTGACGGGGCATGGGGACTGAAAAAAATTTGCAGCAGATTTCTGCACCGGCCCCGTTCCCACTAGGACGACCCGAACCCGTTCCCACCTATAATCTTATCCAACCCTTTTATAATATTCTATCTTATATATTTATTGCAATACTATAATTATATAATAATTTTTTCCTAAATTTTTATTCTAAATAATCAATTTCAAGTATAAATTACGTTCGATCCTAATTTCTATATATTTCAAACTTCTATGTACCTGCTTTTTATGTATGTAATTTTTTTCATTCTTGATTTATATTTTTTTACTGATTTTTACTATTTTATATGATTTTAATAATTTTAAATAAAAGCCACAGAATGTGTGTTTGCATATCGAATAGTCGAATACCAAGCCAAGGCCCCATAATCCACTTTTTTTTTTAAAACATTGTTTTGAATAATTAAGTACCATCGGCATTAAAATAGAATAGTATATTCAAGAAATTAAAACATAGATGCAAAGCAATAACCATAATTCTTCTAATCAAGACAACATTCATTATTCATCAAGTATTATTTCGTCATGAGTACATGTCAATATGTCATGCAATATGTTTTCAAAGTGTTGAGCCTTGGAAAGCAGCACAATATCACCATAGGTTTACCTATCATTAGCTTTGACCAAAAGGATATCACCATGTTCCAAACTGTGTTATCTTCAAAAAGCACAACCAAACTCTGGTTGAGCAAAATGTAATCAAAGCTTGATAGACAAAGATTCTGTGGCAATACCTTAGGAGCATACTTCTAAATAGCGGATAGCGGCGTAGCGTTCGCCGTTAGAGCTATAGCATCTTATTGATTTTTTTTTTACCATATTCTACTTGTAAATAGTAAATACAAGTATTTAATAATCAATACCTGTTAGTGTAAATAATTCTATTTACTCTAACAATACCTGTAAAAATAAAACTAAAAAAAGGTCAAGAACATGATTTACTAGCAGAAGAAGATGGATATTAACTTCTTTTCAGCAGACAACAGCTTGCCTGAGATCTCCGGAGAGGAAGGAGTCAGGTCAGAGCTTGCCAGAGGTGGTCTGACTGGCTGGAGAAGACTGGGAAGTAATTCCCATTGGGGAGTCCTATTTTTTTTTCTTTTATTCGGGCAGATCCAGGTAAGGATCCGTCCAACCAAGATCTGGCTAAAGTAAGTGGTGTTTGCCTAGGTTTTCTGTACCGGCGCTGCTGCACATATGCTCTAATGTGTAAATCCCTAATCGTATATTGAGGGGTGCACGTATTTTTGGGTCTTAGCCGGATTCGGGTCGGATTTGACTATATCCGATCCTTACCCATTTATTTAAAAACTTAAGGAAAACTAAAAACTTAAGGAAAATAAAAATAAAAAACCCCTCAACTTAAAAACTAAAACCCTACCCGATCTAAAACCTAAAATCCCAATGTCCAGAAACTCTAAAACCTTCCCACCATCTGTCCACAAAATGCTATAGCGTCGCTATTGTGAAGTATGCTTAGGATGAATGTCTATAAGTTTGCATATATTCACTTATTCCCATGTATATATTTATCATTAATTTGTAATCTTGAATACCTATCTCCAAACAGAAGTTGAAGAATAAAGTAATAAACAATTGTCATTTTTATCACTACCTTATTTGATTGAATTTTTAGGTACACGAGCAACCTGGGAAATAAAAGAGTCGAACTATTTGATGGGGGCAATGAGCCAATTGCTGGAGAGAATGTTCAAATGGCTTCATGTAAGATCCAGTGAATGGCTTTATCATTGTTATTTTTAAGGTTTACTTTTATATCTGTACTCTGTAGACATTCAGTGACCCAGTGAATGTACTGTTAAATTAACTATTTTACTTCAATTTGTTTCTCAGCAATGTCAAATCAGCAACTTATGGATACTGGGAAAAAGACTCTGGACCAGACTGATCAAACTATTGAGCGCTCAAAGCTGGTTAATTATACTCATGCTTTTGTGCAATTCCCATTTTTTAAATCCCTAGTGTGTTAGAATATTGATTTAGGAGATTACATGGTAGGTTGTTGAGCAAACTATTGAAGTGGGCGCTCAGACTGCAACCACCATGAAAGGTCAGGTATGTATCTATTCTTATTTGTCATTGTGATGTGAAAAATAATTTTTTTAAGAGATTTACAGAGTAGTAAAATACGATCTCAACTTTGTTCTCAAACTGTAGACTGAGCAAATGGGGCGGATTGTGAACGAACTGGATACAATTAGCTTCTCTATCAAGAAGGCTACCCAATTGGTGAAGGAGATTGGCCGCCAGGTACATTCCAATATTACCACACCCCTTTGAGTGTTGGTTATTATTAGAAATTTAGAATTAATCTGTAAGTTTGTATATGAATTATGAATGTGGGTTGGTTATTTTAGGTGGCCACTGACAAGTGTATCATGATGTTCTTGCTTCTTATTGTCGTCGGAGTTATTGCCATCGTTATTGTGAAGGTATAACTAAAACTTATGAATAAGTAATTTTTTTTTTGAAAATGTTTACTTAACAAGAAAAACCCTGTTTGCAATTCAGATTGTAAATCCAAATCATAAGAACAACAGCGATATCCCTGGTCTTGCACCACCAGCTCCAACATCAAGAAGATTGTTATCATCTTCAACAGCAAATCGTGGTTTATTGTATTACTAACAAATAAATGTGGCATTTGAGGCAGGAGAGTGTTTTTCAATTTTTATGATTCTTTGTTCATCCATTATCTATCTTCTTGTATATTAATTACTTGTTACCTTTTAAATATTATTTCGAATATTGTATTGCATTTCATATTTGCATCTTGCTGTATAATTAATTACATAGATCAGGTTCTGTTTCATTTTTATTAATTTATCAATTTTATGGTCTCTCGTTATTCTGGTTGAAATAATTGATTTAGAAATCGTAAAGTTATTAACAGAGTTTGTAAATCGTAAACAAATAAGTAAATAAGGTTTAGAACTACTTTAAAGAGTCTTTGAAGACGGAGTTTTTAACATACCAACAGGTCCAACACTATTAAAACAATTCAAATTATCTATCCAAATTAACATACCAACAGGACGGAACTTTTCTCTTTTGATACTCAAATCTTTCATTATCTATCCACAATCGAAGTCATGTTCCCACCCTGATAAAAGAAATATCTCTTCTTTGAGGTACGAATATATCCTCATCGAAATATCTGCCACCACCCTCCTCGTCGTACTCCTTGATGCAACCCGCATCCTCCATGGGACTATATAGCCCAATAGATCGATCTTATTTTTCCCATCTCAAAGTTGAGTTGTAGGAATCAATCAAAAGAGTAGATGATTTCGGCGACGGCGGTCTTGTGAATGTTTAGAAACACGAACTTGCCCCTTGATAATCCCCACGATTCCTCTTATCGGGAATTGTTGGTTGGCAAGGAACGTCACTCGTCTGATCGTAGACCTCACAATTGTTTAATTGCTCATTGTTCAAGTCACGTCCACCGACAACATAAACAAGCGAAGCGAGCCTCAGGATTACCTTCTCAACATTGCCCGGTGACAGCGTGTCCACCATTTGTACTGTATACACTTTATTTTTTCTTTCCGCAGCCATCGCCCAATATGATGATATTTCTGCCGATAGTGACGATACTGGTAAAACATGACATATTTATTGATGGATAGTGGTGTGTGTAATGTGACAGCAATGAGGGGTGGTAGAGAGATAAGCCGATTAGCATCCCCAATCAGAAGAATTGCCCCTTGCGGATGTGTCGAATATCGCAACACTCACAACTCAGAACGCTAAAGCTGCTGTTATAAATAAAAAATAGACGTTTTCCATATTTTTGTAATTTTATCGTTATTAAATGATATTTACCACATGAAAAGAAAAAAATCAAACCTTTCCACACATCTAGCTTAGGATTTGATTTTATCAATAATCACGAACCATCTGGCTCCAAAATAATCCACGCACATCTGAATCCTGACTTCTGGTTTACAGCAAAGGATGCCGCCGACGATACTCGCCGGAGCTCTTCCAGGTGGCGTAAATATCTTCTCGTCTCCTCCACCAAATCCAGGAATCAATGACCCCTGCATGCCAAAGCCTCCTTCTTTCCCACCTATTCCGATAAGAAGAAGAAATCCTACCCCCAATAACACACCAACTGGTTCCAACAAACCTAATCCAAACCCCGCGCTGAAGTCCACCCACCGCCGGACCAAGTACTACAAACCAGTAACCGACGACGTAATCCAGGCGGATGGAGACCGTGCCGTCGTAATCAGCGACTCCGGCGTCTCCTACCTCCTCCCTGGCGCACCATTTGAGTTCCAGTTCAGCTACTCAGAGACTCCGAAAGTAAAGCCCATCGCATTCCGGGAACCAGCTTTTCTACCCTTCGGCCCGCCGACGATGTCTAGACCGTGGACGGGCAAGGCACCTTTGAAGTCAAAAAAGGAAAAGGAGCTGAAGCGGCAGAAGAGAGTCCGTCTAGTGCCGTCGTCGCAATCGGAGGAGAAAGAAGAGAGTGAGAAGAAGATGGTGATGGAAACATCAAGGCAAATAACGGGAAATTATCGGATGCATCGCCGGAGTCGAGAAGAGATATTAGGGAAACCATTATCTAAGTCTGAGATAAGAGCTCTTGTGAAACCATGTCTTTCTCGTAATCGTCAGGTCAATCTCGGTAAGCCTTTTCAAATAATTCTCACCAGATCCGTTCGATTCCTTCCATGATCCATCCCCAAATTATGTTTGCAGGACGAGATGGATTGATCCACAACATGCTGGAACTCATCCATTCGCACTGGAGACGACACGAGATCTGCAAGGTTCGTTGCAGAGGTGTACCTACACTCGACATGGACAATGTCTGCCATCACCTCGAGGAGAAAACCAGAGGGAAGATCATACACAGAGTCGGAGGCGTCATCTATCTTTACCGAGGACGTAATTACGATCCACTCAATCGTCCACGCTATCCCGTCATGCTCTGGAAACCAGCCGCACCTGTTTATCCGAAACTCATACAAGAAGCTCCGGTAGGTTTGACCAAGGTAGAAGCTGACAAATTACGAAACGATGGGAAAAAACTACTCCCGATCTGTAAACTGGCGAAGAACGGGATCTACGTCGATCTTGTCCAGAACGTCAGAGATGCTTTTGAAGGCAGTTCTCTGGTGAAGATCAACTGCAAGGGTCTGGAACCAAGCGATTACAAAAAGATCGGTGCTAAACTTAAAGATCTGGTACCTTGCGTTCTGATGTCATTTGACGATGAGCAGATACTGATCTGGAGAGGTAATGATTGGAAGTCGACCACGCCGTCACCAAACCTGATCAGCAACAGAAAAATCAGCGGAACTGGAAACGCAGGGAAGTTGAGAGTATTGTGGAAATCAGCAATCGATGCGAAAAAAGCGTTGCTACTGGATGACGAATCTGTTGCAGTTTCTCCAGATCTTCTTCTTGAAAAAGTTGAACAGTTCGAATCTGTCAGCCAAGCTACAGCTCACTCTTACACAGCTCGTATTCTGGTAGAGAAGAAGGAGAACAACTTCTCATCGGAAGATGATGAATTTTTGCTGGTAGAAGAAGAAAAGACTAAAATTCCGTTTGGTTCGTTAGGTGTGGATCAAATCACTAGACAATAATAATTATTGATAAACTTATTTTTTTATTTTAACAAATATAAATCACAACCTTCTCGACTTCCTTCCAATAATCTAACAATCAACAATAGTGAATTTTAAAACATCAACGGCAGGAGTGACCGAACCAGTTATTATCTCCAATACAAACAACGGATAAACGGTGAGCTACTTAAACACAACAGCGAACAACGACCAACACCGACGAGCGAGCATTAGGAAGAAGGCTTGTCCCACTTGAGGGTCTTGACAACTTCCCAGGTGAAATCAGGGTCATCCCTGCCGAAATGTCCATAAGCAGCGGTCTTCAGAAACCTACCGTTGCCGCCTCTTTTCAAGTCCAGGTTGATGGTCATCATACCGGGCCTAAAGTCAAAGTTTTCCTTCACGATATTCAAGATCTCCCTGTCTGGGATCTTACCTGTACCGTAGGTGTCAACGAAAACAGATAGAGGCTCTGGGACTCCGATGGCGTATGAGACCTGAACGATACATCTTCTCGCCATCCCATTCGCGACAATGCTCTTCGCTGCCTGTCTGACGATGTAAGCACCACTGCGGTCGACCTTAGTGGGATCCTTTCCGGAGAAAGCACCGCCACCATGAGCTCCCCATCCACCGTAGGTGTCGATGATGATCTTACGACCGGTCAGACCAGCGTCACCGTGAGGACCACCGATGACAAATCGACCAGACGGGTTAAGGTGAAAGATGGTGTTGTCGTCGAGATATTGCTCGGGAATGACAGGCTTGATAACGTGCTTCTTAAGATCGGCAGCGATCTCATCATTGCTCACCGTCTCGTCGTGCTGGGTGGAGATCAGGACAGTGTGGACACGAACTGGAACCATGGCACCATGTTCGTTACGGTACTCGATAGAGACCTGAGTCTTACCGTCAGGCCTCAACCAGGCACAGGTACCGTCCTTGCGAACCTGAGTGAGACGTGCACCGAGCTTGGTGGCAAGAACATGAGTGAGAGGCATGAGCTCGGGAGTCTCGTCAGTGGCATAACCGAACATGTGTCCCTGGTCACCGGCCCCAATTTCCTCAGGACGCTTGGTGAAGTGACCATGAACACCCTGAGCAATATCGGGACTCTGCTGCTCGATGTTAACAAGAACCTTGCACTTGTCAGCATCTAGCCCGACGTCGTCGGAGGTGAATCCGATCTCGCGACAGGTATCACGGACGATCTTCTCGTAATCAACGACGGCCTTGGTTGTGATCTCCCCGAAGACCATAACCATGTTGGTTTTGGTACAAGTTTCACAGGCAACCTTGCTGTCGGGATCTTGAGCCAGGCAAGCGTCGAGCACTGCATCGGAGACCTGATCGCAAAGCTTGTCAGGGTGACCTTCGTTGACGGATTCGGAGGTGAAAAGAAAGGTCTCCATAGACATAGTGCACGACGAAAGAACCAACCCTAGATCCGATCTGATATGATCCGATCTGGTACAGAGAGAAGACGGTGAGACTTGAAAGGAATACGCTTATAACCACACTAGGTTTGTTGTATTTATAGCGAAACAAATAGGCTAGGTTCACCGACACGGAGACGATGCTGTCGGTGACGCATATCTCAGATCTGACGGCTGTAATCTTTCGATGTCGGTGAGAGTAAATTCGAATTTATGTACCTGTTCGGAATAAGTGGTCGGATTCAACCTTCTTACCTAATTAGGGGATTGTGCAAATTTTACTCCAAATTAGGGATTCACCTAATTTTTACCCTTTCAGATCGCCACTGACCTCACCTGCTTTTGCGGCGATGGCCGAAGGTGGAGAAGATAGGAGGAGAAGGTGGAAATGGAGGAAAGTAGCGTACGGCGGAATGCAACCGGGATACGACGATAACTACACCGACGACACATTTCTAGAGGAAATGGTGATGAACGCCAACGTCGTGAAACGTGATGTTTCGAAGCTGATGTTGGATTCGATCTCCATTTCCCAGTACCTGAGCATCGTTGCGATCGTCTGTTGCGTCTGGACCGACACACTCCGATCCAAAATCGACGAAAAATCCCTTCTGGTTCTCGATTTGTGTATCCTCGCACTAGGATTGTTGACTCTGCAGGTTTCTTGCTCGATCGGGCTTCTCCTCCGTTACATCCCCAACGTATCCCTGTTCGTCGGTGGACTGTACGTTCTCGCTCCGATCTACCAAACCTTAACGAGATCTATCAGTTCGGATTCGATCTGGGCACTCACAGCGTCGTTACTCACCCTCCACGTCTTCCTCCACGATTACTTCGGCACGGTGAGCAGAAGCAACATCTCCCTAAACTCGTCGATTGTCGCATCGGTTCTCATTGCCTCTCGCGTCCCATCCAGACTCCACGTCTTCGCGATAATGCTCTTCTCATTGGAGATCTTCCTTTTCGCACCATTGGTAACGAACAGCGTAAAAAACTACTCAATGAAATCACACCTGTGCGTCTCCTTGACATTGGCAACTACAGCTTTGGCTATGGTTTTCCAACTCCACGGCTTGCTGTTCGTGCTGTTCGGATGCGTGCTCGTGTTCGTTTCAGTGGCATGTCCATTCTGGCTAGTAAGATTGCAGGAGTACAAATTTGAGATTAATGGACCATGGGACGAAGCTAAGCTCTGCTTTGACATAACAGAATAAGAAATCCAATCGTTTTGATTATTCGTTTTCATATTACATTTCAACTGACATCATCAGATAATCCCCAGATTTTTTAGCTTCCCGATCAGAATCTTCTCAGCGTTGAACTGCGAAGGAGTTTGAGAATGGTGATATGACTCTACCCGTCAGCATTGAATAAAAAAGATGAAAGAAGACTTGTGCATACATACCTCAAGCAAGGGGGTGTCCTTTGGAAGATGGCAGGCGAGAATGATATTAAGACCAGTCTTGTGCACCAAGTGGCGAGCTATGCTAGAGCCGGAATTGTCGGAACCGCCACCTATTAGAGAGGTAACACTGACGGAATTGTTCTGGGGAGGAAAAGAGGATCATCCATCGGAAAATCACACTGTAATAAAAAAAATTTACAAGTTAACTAAAAGATAAAAAAAAAAGAACAGTCAATCGTACGGGGCGAGTGGGGACAGATGCGTAGAGATGCCCAAATTTGGCCGAGTTGTATCCGATCCACACATACATCTGGAACAAAAGAAAGAGGATGAGATACAGAAAGCATAAGTTATATTTTTTGTTGTTGATTTTGATGAAGACGATAGAGACGAATGTCTAACCAAACCTGTTTTCGAAGACGAATGATCTGGAAATAGAGCGATCCGTCTCGTACGTCCTCGGAGAATGAAGAAATCCGAACATCTTCGGATGTGTCGATACTATCCATGTTCGTCGCTCCTGAATATTTCTAGGGTTTTGAACTTATGATGGGTGATTTTGTCGGTTAATGCTTGGTCTACTAGAAGCTGGAAGTATTGTATTAATATCGTTTTATGATTTGGTATTTTTACAATTTTTTGGATTGGTATTTGGTAGAATGAATGCTTGGTGAACAAGCATTGAATGTTATTTTTATTTCCCAAATGTTGACATTCACGTGGTATATTAGAACTAACTAGTTCATATTTCATAATAATAAATAAAATATAGACAACAAGTTAACAACCAGATTCAAATTCTTAAAAAAAAACAATATTTAAATGTGATCAATTCTTGAAAAACTTGATTACTTTGGTTTGAAGTTTATTACACAAATTTTGTTATGATTAATTTGGAACCCAGGAAATTTGGTGTAAAGGTTAATGAAGTTTATTACGCACGCACCCATGTGCATTGAGATTTTCTTTGATACTTTGAAAACAAGACGACATCTTTTTTTAGAAATATCCATTGAAAAAATTTCATATAAAATATGAATAGAGCAGAGATAGGGTCTTTCTTTTATATTGCTCAAGAATCAAGATCTAACAAACCCACTAGATTATAATCGTGGATTCGTGGGTCACCATTATCCTTAATCAACTCAATAATTAATTAAATACATGAATTAAGTAATATCGTTAATAACTAATTTTATTGCAAATTGTTTTGAAGTTATTTTTTATTTGAAATAATGTGAAATATTTCAATTCTAAAACTCTGTAGTTCAGACAACAACACATCCAGAATTCCAGATACACGATAATTTAATTTTTAAAAAAATCGATTATGTACTTACACTATCTCACCACAAGTTTTATGGTATGCATTATAGTCGTTCATTTCAAATCAATATCATATTCTGTTTATATTTAATAATTTTAAAAGAATCATTGAATTTAAAATAAATGTCAAAATTGAAGATATCGATTACTTATATAATATGAGAGAGATTTAAAATAGATCGTATTTTAAAAAAGATATCTTATTAGATAATGATAATTGTTGTTCATTTTCTACTTTAAGATATGAAATTTCGAGATTTGTTTCGGATTTATAATAAATAAAATTTAAACGGTGACATAAACTGATAAAAGCATCGTTTTTTTATGTGTTATTTTTCAATGTTGACTCTTGTTCTTTTTTAGGGAAAGAAAAAATCATCGTGGGTTTCAAAAGTTTTTATTTTGATTTTGGGGAATTTCATGTTTAAAGAATTATTAATTAATTGATGATTACGAGACGACAATTTTGACACGGATCTATCTTCGTTAGGGTGTCCAACGAGCCGAACCGAGCTTTTGCTTATAGAGCCGGGCTCGGGCTCGCGAGCCCAGGCTCGATAATTAAAAGAAATTTTTACTTGAAGACATGGAGGATCAAACCCAGGACCTCTCACATACTTGACAAACGTTTTATCTGTGCTACACCTCCATTTTTTCTAAATTTAATATTTTTTTAGTTTTTTTATACTTCCTGAGTTCGAACTGAAAGAAATAATTATGTGGAGACATGGGGGATCAAACCCATAATCTCTCAAATATTAAACAAATCTTTTACCAACTATGCTACACTTTTATTTTCTATAAATTTAATATTTTTTTAATTATTCATACTTACAAACGAGCCCTCACGAGCTTAACGAGCCGAGCCCGTCGAGCCGGGTTTTATTTGACACCCTAATTTTCGTATAAGGTTTTAATCTTTTTTACAAAAAAAATGAGATTCAATTTTAACTATGGATGGAAACTCGGGATCGAGTTGGAGATTTTTAACTAACCCTTAATCATTCATCACATTTCATTAACACACGCTCATTAACTAAATCACTAATTAACACATGTGTTTCTCTATATATAATGAATATTCAAGATTGAAATTGTAGCGAATAGTGCGAGTTGAGCGCATGAGTAAGCTCGTTGGCAATCCCACTTGCATACACAATCGACCCTTCCTGAATCTGCATCCAGAACAAATGAATCAACAAATGAATGAAAGAATTTAATTTCAACATTGAGGTTTGAGGTTTAGGGTTTACTTACTTTGGTGTTGATCATGAAAACCAGATAATCTCCAATGTTGCCAGAAGTCAAGTGAACAAGTTGAAGTTGTAGCTTGTGGATAACATTGGATATAACAAGTAAACACCCTGGTTTCTTTCTTGTTGTAACTTTGATATTCACTTCATCTTCGACTATCCGAATGTCGACAGTGGTGTCTTTGGATTTTCTCTGAAGCCAAGAGCTTCTTAACAATCCCACATTGTTATCCATCTCCACAACGTCATCGACAGATTTACACACTGCGTTTCTTCTTTGCTTCTTCCTCACTCCTCCTCCTCCTCTAGTGCCTCTCAGACGCTTTCTCAAAACCAGTGTCTTCAACTCCTCCACAGTTCTAAGCAACTCTTTGATGTACACCGCTGCGTCTGAGATTATCGATGCTTTATCCGACTACATGCATTTAACCGATCAACAATTATATACAAGAAGAATGTTCAAAGTTCGATTCTCACGTACTGTGTATATTGAATTGGCCGACGATATAGATTTTAGGTTTTAATTATTACCTTGGTTGGGTTTGGAATGAGTGCTTTGAGTGCGTTAAACTTGTCGCTCATTTGACCTCTTCGGTGTCTCTCAGTGTTGTTGCCCACCTTGGCTTTTCCACGACCACCACTGCCGCCAATCTCTTTCCATAGGCCAAACACCGGATTCATGTTACCACACTCCTCAACCATCTCACCGCAAGGCCAAAGATTAATATCCGCATTGTTAACGATGCCACTGAATGGTTCGGAACCACCCATCATCATATTACTGCCATGGTCGACATTGATGAGAGGAGGCACATCGACATATAGATTAGGCGGACGAACCATGCAGTAGTCGTCGTAAACTACGCCGTCGGGTTGGATTTGGAGGTTATAAACAGCGGATGGTGTATGAGAAGGAAGGAGAGGTCTCTTATGTGTCGTTGGGTAATTCAAGGAAATTGATGGTGGAGGAGGATGAGAAAGAGAAGGGTTGAAAGTGGAGTAATGCTGGAAATTGTCGAGTTGATGATCATCGCCGTCAACATCATCATGGGCTGCAAATTTCGAATCAAAACCCAATTGTCCATTCAGACTCAAACCAGAGATGGCTGTGTCGACTTCCCGTGAAAAGCTTCCCATTGTGGAGAAGCTAGGGATTGAACACTGCTGTGGGTCAACGTTAGAACCCAGAAAACCAATCTCATCGTACATCTTTAAAATGCTCCGATGACCACTCACCGGCAGACTGCAGAGTGAGTAAAAAAAATGAAAAATGATTAGCAAGCAACAAAAGGAGAGAAAGAGGAGTGAAGGAAGGAAGGAAGGTGCATGTTATTACCTTTTTATTCACAGTAGAAAGTAGTAGACTGATGATGACTGGCGACTGACAGATAGAAAGGAAGATAAGTTTGTTACATAACTCTCAGAGATTCCTTTTTAGACTACCCGTACAATCAAATCAATCAATCAAAGAGAACAGAAGAACAGAACATAACTAACTAATCATGACTTCTTGGTCTTCTCCTCTCATGCTGTTTTGGCTTTAGCATCTTACCGTTTGTTATTCTTGCTCTGGAGAGGTTGGCAGTTGGCACATGCAACTCAGCATGCACACCATAGTCAATTTTAAAAAAATAAGATAAATTTAATCAAATCTAGCAGCAAATCTTCAAATGCCCATCTTCTGTGCCAACAACAAATAAACGTGAGAACGGAAGAATGGAGATGGATGAAAGAACTGACAAGTTTCTTGCACCACCATCTGCCGAGTACAGTTTTTGAGGATAAAGCCTCTCATATCCCCCTGCAGCAGCACCACCACCTCCCTGTGTTCATCATAGTTTTAAGTTAAAACGATAGAAGAAGAAGAAAACACTCACTTTTGAATTCTGATGGTTACTGAAACAAACAAATTATTTACCTGTCTTGAAGAAATGCAAATAGAGGACAACCCTATCTTGCTTCCAGAAACTGAAATTACATCTTTACCCCATATGCCAAAGCTATATATGCCGTCCGAATGACCCTTGAAAATATTTGTCTGAGAAGACGGATTCCTGCAATGTATTCATTTAATTACGAGCGTAAATTGACAATGGTCGCAATATAGCCACAGTAAAAGTAGTGTATTATTCAAAGTGTGAACTAGAAACTATACTTCCTGAGGTCCCAAACACGGAGAGTTTTGTCAAGAGAGCTGGAAACAAGCAAATGATCCTCTGGTGCAGCCAACTGTATAAAAATAACGAATAAACAGTCAATAGATATTGCACATTAAAACTGCAAAATAATTGTCATGATATCTCGGGACTAACCTTAGTTATATAACTATCGTGAGCCCGCCAAAAAGCAATGATGTTTCCACTCCTTCTATCAAGAAGTCTGCAGTACCCTGAACTTAACCCAGCAGCAATCCATGAAGAATATCCTAAACCTGTTTCAGACTGAGCTTTTCTCGACCTGCATGAGCATATTGCAGATACAAGAGACGAAAATGAACATGGAACTGCTTCATTCTTCCATAGATGTAACTTCCTATCCTGAGCTATATCAATGAACCTGCGTAACAAAATGCACAGATAGATGGATAACTTATATTAAAGCCATAAAGGGATGCATGCGAATTACTAAAATTTTAGGAATTACGAAAATAAAGAATCTCAAGATAAATATTATTTTTACCTCAATGAACTATTTCCCATACCAACCACTAATGAATCATCGGCTTCTATATAATGCATACAGGTATACAAACCTCCACTGAATGCACTTGATAAAATCCCTCCAGAAAGAATAGTTGAAGCTATCGTGTTTATTTGCTCAGTGTCAACTATAGAAGGAATGGTAGTACTACTGTGGTGACGAGGAAAGTTTGTTGATGACTCGGAATAAGTAGATATTAGTTTTCCAGTTTGACTATTCCATACATGTACTGTACCATCACAAGAAGCAATTCTTCCAGAAGTAGATAAAACACAGATGTCATTAACAACCTGTAGTGATGGGAGAGATGGGTTTCGATTTAATTATGAAAATGAAAAAGAGTATTGCATAAAGATAACAGCAGAGAACATATGACAGTAAAACAAAGCCCCCAGTCAGTAATTTGAGTTAGAAATATATGACAAATTAAGTCCCCAGATTCTGACATTCAGTGGTATGTACACGATAAAAAAATATTTTTGGAGATGCAACTAAAAGAAAAACTCATAAAGGTAAAAAACATTCAACGTTGTATTTGAGTTTGCATGAAAATACTTATTGATTGGGATGTGTTAGATCCAGCCTAATATAAAGAGAAGCCATTTTCAGCCAGGAAATTAAATAGTTTGACTCACTGAGAGATTATTGGCTGAATGAAACACCGATACTAATAGTATTTAGTATCCTTCTTTTAACTTGGGTGTGCATGTGGTGCAAAATAAGATTAAGAGAAGGAAATACCACTCTTCATCATGAGGAGAGGCTAATGTACACATAATATATGCTATGTATTTCCATTTTCTATTAATATAAAAAAAAAATTATCCTTTGCATAAAAAATAAGGAAAATTCAGGGAATAGCCAAATAAAATAAAAGGCCAACCTCGTCGTGACCATAATAACCAGATACACAATTCATTCTGGGCAATTCCCATTTCTGGACAGCTCCCTTGAAGCCTGGACCAACGCCTCCTGTAAAAACTGTGCATTCGTCGTGAAAAACATCTAAGGACCTGAGAGCCCCAGGATGAGCACGTGCTGAGTATAGCACAGATGATTTTATTTTCCATGGAAGATCGTCTTTTAGCCCGCCAGAACGTCCAAGAAAATCTGGTCCGTCCCAGCTAGTTGCAGGATTAGGGAACCAGAACCAGGGTTCATGGTTTGTGGAAACTGAATTTGGATGTTCTTTCAGGGTTGTTTTATGATTGCTCAAATTCTTGCTGACTCTAGGGTTGATCAAAAAATTTGCAGGATTATATTCCAGTGATGAAATTTTAGAGAAGATACTCCTCTGAGTGTTTCTTTTTTCAAAATCATTTCCTGAATATTCCCCTACACATTCCCACTGAACAAAAACTAGTTAAACGATTAGGAAATTTCGGCATAATAAGTAATAACTCATAATGAAAACTTCCTTAAGAATTTAAGCACCTTCCAATTATGAAACCTCTGAAGGTACTGTTCCAAAGGCAACCATGTTGCACAGCACTGACGAAGTTTTTCTATACCAATCATTGAGGCAAAGGAAGGATATAAAAGCAACCTAATTTTTTAGATTTCAGCACATTAAGCTATAAGAAGAAAAAAATAGTTAAATGTGAAGTACATAGTACACCTACACAAGGTCCATTCTGCTTCTGATATAAACCTCTTCATTTATTTTTGAAACAGAAGCCTTTGAGTTTCTACTCGGTAATTGAGGCATTTCCGTTGCTTCTCGGGAAAAGGCAAGTTCATGGAACATATCTTTCAGTTGTGGAAGTACATGAAGAGCAGTATAATCAGAACCAATCTGTTGGCAAATTGTAATAAGTGTTGTTGCAGCAACCTGATCAACAGAGCAAATAAAAATACCTGAATGAGCAGGCTGGCAATCACAGTTAATACCTTATTGTAACTTGACTGAAGTGTACAATATCTACAAAATAAATAAAAATGTATTGATCACCACATAAATCTATATTCATACATATAATCTTGATTACTTTGTTTAATTCTTCTAGTAAAGTTATAAAACATATTTCTTAATGAAATCTAGTTGAATTTTTATCAGTCATGAAATTTGAATATTCTTTTGAAGAATCATCAATTTTGTTCACAACTTCGCATATACATAAGCTCAGTCTTACATTGGCTAAAACACACCCAAGTTATTACTAGTATGAAACATGTTAGATCTATATCAAGAATGAACATTCATCTAATCCGCAATTCAGCTTAATCAAAGGCATTGCCAGTATTGAATGGAAAAAATTGGGAAGTTTGCCAAAGGATATAAGTAATATACAAGTTGCAACCCATATATTTTTTTCGTAAATGATAAATAATTGCTATTTTAGTATTTTGGTATCCATGGGGATTGAGCCGTTAAACCTCTTTCTATCACACAAAAAAGTCCTTACCACTAAACAAACCGTATATTTACTAATAAGAGACTTCAATGCAGTGACCATTAGCATTATTTGAGAAGCTCAACCAAGTACCTAGAAAGGCTCTCAAACATGAAACACCTAGACCTAAATTGATCCAGTCAATAAATTAGTTTACAAAATTAAAGAAGGAAACTAAGCTTCCATCCTCTATTATCTTCTTCTACTACAGAATAGTGGAGCCCCTAAGAAAACTCTAGAGATTGTTCCTTGAATCTTGAATACTAAATGCATGCATTATTTTCATTATTGTTCAAGTTATTTACATATTATTGTATTATTTTAAATTTATCAAAAAAAAAAATATCATTAGTCGCTATAAATAATGAAATATCAGTAAAAAACGGGCAGGTCAATGTCTTGCTTGCACTTAGCAAAAAGGCTTATCATTCAGTCCACCTTGGCATCTTGAAAACTATGATCATCAAAGTTGGAAAAAAAAACACTGATATGATGCAAAGATTACAAAGTACGTGTAGCACTCGAAAGTGAAAAGTAATGAAAATAGAAATATATTAAAGACAATCACATGGGATATAAAAGCAAGAAGTCTTAAAATCTAAACAAAAAGAATTTTATCAAGGTAAAAGAAGAGATAGAAAGATTGCCTGAACCACAAGAAGATCCAAATGAATATTTGTTAGGACTTTAATATGAAGGGAGGCTTTTCCCTGAAAAGGCACACAAACTAACATTAAGAAAAATAGCTAAAATTATTCAAAGAGCAAAATAATAGATAAATTTAATTACCGTGATAAACTCCTCAAGGATCGCCATTTTTGGCAAGATCGTAACAAGGCCATCTAAAGCGGTAAAACTATCAATTAGAGCTAATGAATTCCAGCTTTGTTGTGCCTCTGTCTTGTTAACCGACGAAGCATTGATGCAAGAAAAAACTACGCTCCGTAACAGAGGTAGCAAGTGTTTGATAATAAAATTCTCTCCAAGAAGACCTCCTATAATAGTTGACCCCAAATTATATCACAACTTAGGTACCATGTCGATTAAAAATATTCTAGTAATATCATCACAAATTGAGTTTCGAAATACCAATTCTGACCAGTACATCAATTCCATCAGTACTATGCCCTCGCCCAAAACAGCAAATTAAAGGCATGATTGTCTGCTCATCGTGATCAGAAGATTTTAAAAAAATTTAGCAATCACAATTCATAAGCTCATAAACATGGTATCATTTAATATCTCTTATTATCAATCATTGCAAAATTCATTAAACTACTAACTTGATGAAGTGTAATAGGAATGCCTAGCTCTTCACTGGAACATATAAGAAGTACAGAAGAAGCAGAAGAAACAGAAGCAAATGTCTTTTTGGGAGAGTTACACAAATTATAGATAATAAGTGGATGCAATTTTTCCAGGTAAATTTGTTTGCCCAAACACTTCCATACTTCTCGTACAAATGATTCTTGGAGGAGTGAAACTTTCAGATGAGAAGACTGTAGTGTCTGCATAACAATCGGTTTGGTCAGTTTCACAAAAGACTGTTCTGAATCATGCAGGAAAAGAGTTGTGTGAAATGTATAGACAACTCTGCTAAAAGTTTGTGCAATTGACCTGTAAAACATTCTGAATAGCAGGTAGGATCAAGCAATATATTGCTTCAAATTTTAAGTATTTCAGCATCTCTTTCAATAGACACAACGCTGATTCACTTTCAACATCTGACAGACTACTCAAGATAAGAGGAATAAAGTAGGGAGCACACATTTCAAGAGTAAATGGTCCCATCAATTTAAAAGCTCCTTCAGAGGCTAACTTCGCAGCATACTGAAGACGTGCCTCATTTTCAGCTAACAGTTGAAGTGGAGCAATAAACATATAGGCTGACTTAATGGATGGAAGAAAATAAGTAGAATCCAAAAAATGCTTTGCTGAAGGCCTCCTGATGATGATATTGGAATCATGGGAGGTGTCAAAAGAATAAAAAAGAAATCATGGATACCTAACATCTTGATTCTTGATAATGAACCCTAAAAATGTAAATATCTAGTATCTACAACGTAAAACAAAAGGAGAGATTTTTAAAAACTGCAGAAAATAAGAGAAATTTCTATTGCACATTAATGCAGTGGAAGAAAATAATTGCAATTTTGCATGAAATACCATCCTATTAACTCGATTTGTTGATAAAACATTTAACATATCAAATAAAAGATTTACCTCCTCCAGTCCCTCTGGATGCATTCCTCAACTATCAGGGAAACATTGAGAGGAAGCTCCAACATGGAGCCTGGCAGAATGCCAGTTTCCACATATGTAGCTAATGAAGTTGGATCAAATAATGGCTTCCTCAGATAAAGCTCAGCTAAAAGACATCCTAAAGAAAAAATATCCTGGGAATCTTTTTCAGGACAGATATCTGAAAAAGACTGTTTCTTCTTCCATCGCAACAAATCCTGAAATCCCAGAGAGAAACTATCATTAGCCTCAAAGATTTCAAGAAGACATCCTAAATGGACATCAGATGATGCTTTTGTATTTCTGTCTTTATTCACCGACATTCCCATTTTCAGGTTTTTGCTCATTGGTGGTTCTGTTGAAGAAGGCGTCGCTGAGCAAGAATTTTCTTGGTAGCTGTAGACTGGACAAAGATTTTGAACATGCTGCTCACAGAAAAAAGACACATCCTCCAATTCTTGTAAGTATTCAGTTTCTGGAAGGAAAGCCTTTTGAACTAACGAATCGGAACTCATTAACATAACATCAGCAGTGCATCTGCTTGTTTTCATTGAACATTGAACGTGAACTTTTCCAGATAAAGGCATACAACTACGGCGCATGGGATGTGGTCTAGTAAATAGTTGCCTCCGACCATTTGACTTTGGGATTGAAGGGTCAGATGTCGATAGCATGACATTCTTGGCTGAAATGGATGCTTCACCGGATAACTTATAACCAAAAGTTATATCAATCCAATGATGAATTTGTTGAGAAACAAATTGACTTTCTAAAGCCCCTCGATGCAATGAAATGAACTCTTCAGGAGATGAAGCCCAGGAAGGTACTGCAAGATCGCACATTCCAGGATGGATTGATAAAAAAATCCTTGGATCACTGTAAAACTCGGGAATACACTCATCAGGAGTCCACTGGTAAAGTCTTTGCATATTAGAAGGATATTCATTAGGTTCATAAACTGATCGAACAGCAGAACGAAGAACATGCAATGGTAATCTTCGAGCTTTATAACTACAAACCGCTAGTTCAGAAAGACACTCGTCAGAAACGTGATGTGGTATCTCTGATGTTAAATATGTGAAATCCAACTGTTCATCACCTTTTGCCAAACGCCATTTACTCTTTTGTAAATCTCTCCAACCAACTTTACATTTTTCATCAGGTTTTGCACTGAAATCTATAACCCAAGGCATTACCGTGTGAAATGTGTAGTCCCCCCATCTTCTTCCAGCTAATCTGTTCAAAACAAGAAGGTACTCATAATTGCTCGTTTCACCATTCCACCATCGCTTGAAGATAGAATGCCAGTCTGTACTAGATGACACATTCAGATCAGCAAAAAGAGGCTTGCAGGGACAGCTTCCAGAGCAGAAATGTATACATGAGGAAGGAACAGAAGATTGTGTATTTAAGTCAGCACCTAAAAGATACTTACCTTGCACATTTAACCAAGACCAACATGTATCTGTCAGCATGATGTTGGATGGACAGATACTTCCATGGAATATTCCCATTCTATGGAGATACTTTAAAGCAGAGGCTATTTGATAGATTAAAAATCTAATATGCCAATCGGACTTCATCACGCAAGGACTAAAATGCAAAATATTTTCTAAAGTATACGGAGTTTGGGGGAGTATTAAATTCACATGATTTTGTGTCTTAATCATGCCTAAGATGGGAATGATGTTTGGATGTCTCATAAAACTTGTAATCTCATCTGATGCCTGAAAACCAATTAAGTTCAAAAAATCACCAGCATATCTTGTTGTCTTCCCCTCACCAAGACAATTAAGAGATGATAAAACATTATTTTCAATGCATCCATGTATGAACTTATTGGCAATTTCTTCCACTGCAGAATAGCAATCAGTTCCAACATATGCAACTGAAAATAAAGATGGTATAGTGTTTCTGTGAAAACACGATTCAGATAAATCTGATAGCACAGAGCTGTTACTAGGATGTTCATGGTCGTCCTCTGTCTGACATGTGTCATTTTCTTCGAAGACCACTTGGTGATTTTGAAATCCACAGCCACCATTGTTCATAAAGTTTGCATCACTGCAAAGAAGAAGAAATCATATTTGAAAAAGTAATTCGACTCAGAATTTTGTATAGAACCTGAGATTTAAAACCTTTCCTAGGCATGTAATGGGAAAATAAAATACTGCACGAAAAAATAATAATCTCTACTTCAATTTTGGAGTTATAACAGATTTATTTTACAGCATGACTTACGTGTTATCGCCTGAGAATGCACCGTCTGGGTGTGCTAATCTCACCAGAAGAAATTGGGTTCCAGAAGCATCACTGTAATTATTCATATGAGGAGAAAAAAATTAGAACTGTTCATTAAAGGAAGTCCAGGAACAAAGACAAAACTAGTTTGAAAATAGCAAAGAACATGAATTAATCCATCTAGTTCAGCATACTGGATGGCTGGATGCTGCAGTAAAATATCACTGTATAAATAACATGAATGTAGACCTTGCAACTACCCTAAAATTAGAATTCATCTAGTAAACTTGTAATAATATCAAAGAAAATCCATCTAGTAGAAGAAATCAGATAACTCGCCTGATTGGTTGATTCTCCGAACTTCCTCGTAAGTTAACCTGCAAATTTAAAAAAAAACAAGGTTTTACATTCCAAACGACGAAACTGATAGCGATCGAAGGAGGATGAAGGGAAGGAGGAAGATGCACCTGAACGACAGCGGCGTTTCCAAAGGGGAGAGGCGAATCGGAGACTCCGTAACGAAAGATCAGTTTATCGGAAAAGTCCTGCCGGATTTCGGTCTGAAGGCACTCGAAGCACCTTGTTTCATCATCTCCCTCCATTCTCGATGGTTCGACACTCCGACAAGCGCTTGGCACGAGCTTCGTGAAATAAAATGAAATGAAATGTAAATCATAAGATCAAATCGCTGCCGTTCATCTCTCCAATCCGTTATATATTAGCGACAATTAGTTAATTAATCATATTGTAATTGTAATTTACTTCACCCTAGTTAATTATGACTTATCTTATTATCAACAAACTAGTTATAAGTTATAAGCATCTGCTTCAACTGCTTTCTTCAAAATAAACATCTCGAAATGATTATTATCTTAATAATAAAGACAAAATATATATTACTGTAGAACAGACCACAACTGTAGACAAAATACAAAAGTCAGTGTGTTGTGTTACTTGTGTATGTATCATGGTCCCTTATTTATAATAGTGCATCCGACGGTCGGGAATACTAAGGGTATTTCTGACAGAGAGTAGAATTGGAAAATGGAATATGTGAAAGGATGAGTATGAATATAAAGGGTACCTATGTCCTATATAAAAGCACACGACAACAGAATCGACTTCTGGGTGAGTCGCCGACTGTTGTCGCCATCTCCAGGCAGAGAAACGACATCATTAGCCGATTATATCTATTTCACGGTGAAAAAAGAGAGAACCGGACAACAAAATAAGGGACAATGTGCAACCATCTTTAAGAGAGGTGTTGCATGTCTGCAATATGTTAGTTGATAGTTCAATTCAACTTATTTAAGAAGATTTTCGACAACTACACTCTTTAATTAACTATCCAATTAGTGAGATGCTGATCATGTATTAAGTATTAACAAATGCATTGTCTTTCATCTTTTTTCTTATTCAATACACATGATGACCATCAAATGGTTTTTAAACTATTAGGATTAGACGGTGCATCGATTAAGGTCGCATCTGATCTTAAGCATTTTTTTATTTTGTAGAAATGTTTTATCTTCGACTGATTTGAACAAGTACATCGAATTATATTTTGAATATTTTATCAATTATATCGTAATATAAATAAGTACGCATATTCTGATATTCCAATCTTAAACCATTAATTTTTTTAATAATTATGTGAGTCGTTGCTAATCTTCCTAAGTATTTAGTAGGAAGCCAAGAACAGATCTGATTGCAAATGCTCAAATGGAATGTCAATAAAATCCAAATTAGAAAGATTGATTATCAAAAGATTAACGTGTGAAGGAACTCATTTGTCCAAAGTCTTTTGTTGAACAATCTTTATGTGTTTTTGTACATTATTTTGTAAATTTGCTAAAACTATCAGTATTTATGATCGAATTATGATCATTGTATTGTGCTAATGATTGTATATTTTTTTTGCTAAAACTTGGAAATAAATAGAATTAACTATGTATGATGTAATTATAATCATATAGACTTTCTAAGTTCCAACACATTAGAATACTGTTTTACATTTAATAAACAAACAATTAGTCAATTACAATATAACTTAAAAGCAATTGTTTAGATAAATAATTAGAAAAGGCTCCCTTTCTTTTATTTTCAGTTTGCACGAACTGTTGGTATAGAAAACTGAAAAACATAGACATCTCACCTACTGATTTCCAATGGACAAAATGTTCATGCTGCAGACATGATAGTGTCAATAGCTTGCTTACAAATACCAGTCATAGTTGCCTCTGGTCCATATACCTATAAAAAATTGACAACATTTTTCAGGACATGCAAATCAAACAACATTTTTTAGGGAATGCAAATCAAAACATCAAAAGGTTGTTTTTTGGTCATATTAAAATTGAACTTGGTGCTAACTTACCTCAAGGGGAACTCCAAGCTCCTCTCCGAGAAGTCGCATCTTTGCCAAACCTGTTTGGTAGTTTGGACCACCTCTTCTCACATAAATGTGCATTCTAGATGCTTTTAACTTGGATTCCTTTTATTCAAAACAACAAAAATTAGCTTAAGGGGCGCAAATAAATATCTTTGAATATGCATTTTTTAACTCAATCTACCTTCTCCCTCAGAGCACGAATGATTCCATTAAAAGTTGCAGCAACATCAGTGAAGTTAGCAATTCCACCACCAATAAGAAGAACTCGTTTTTCACCACGAGGATCAGCTGTGGCACACTGCAACAAACAAAACAGATTTTTCAATTACAACATTTAAATAAAAGTCTATAACTTTCTTCCTTCTTTAATTCAATTATATTTTTTAAGTAACCTTTCCTTAACTTATTTTACTCCATTTAAATGAATCTGTTCCTCTTTTCTTAGGAGTTCATTAAAATGTCTTTCAATATATGCATATGACCATTTCAAAATGAAAGGAAAAACGAAAATTAAATAGGATATATTTCTCACATCAATTACAACTCTGGCATATTGCAGAACCTCATCCTCATTTGGAGCACCGCTGTACTCTGCATAATTCCCAAGCTCTGATGCATAACCCAAATCTCCAACCTGATAGACGCATAATTTTCTATCATATTTTCATATAAACCATAAATAAATGACATTCAAAGTAAAAAACAACTTGCCGTTTTGGTAACAAATTAAATTTTCTGAAAGAAAATCTTATGACTTGTGAAAAATAGGCATATTAGAAACAAAATAAGCAATATTGTAATAACAATCTACACTCTGAACCATGCCGTGTAAGCAACTGAACATACCGTATCAGCATATATGACACTCGCACCACCACCGGCAACCATTGTCCAAATTCTTCCTTTGGAATTTAGAACAGTAAATTTCAGAGAAGCGCTTGTCTGATAAGAGAATAGTTTGATGGTTAGAAAACAGTTTGGAATCCTACAAAGCTACCACATAATTAAGAACATAATGGAAAATGGAAAGAAAAAAAGACATTTGGCAAAAAAAAGAGTCAAATGCGTATAGGAAATTAAGATAACTCAATTATCAATAGATGTACAAAATTACAAACATAAGAGAAAGCTCACATACACGTGCATCTAAATTAGAATGACAGAATGAGAACCGATTTTCTTATATACAAAAGAAACAAAACTGCATGAATCTGGCTTAATGCAAAGTGGAAAAAAAATCATCTCTTTTTATTTTCTGGTATCTTTTTTTCCATTTACAGGAACAAATGAAATGATATTTAATTCATGAAAAGACATCATGCAACTGTGTAAGGGTTTGGGAATTAATTAGTTAACAGAGAAGGTAATTGAGAAAATGGAATAATGTCAAATTATGCACACAAAATGAAAACAGATTACCTTTTCATCTAGTCCATGGATAAACCCTTCTGTGGGGCTTAAGACTCGGCCAAAAGGAAGTGGAAACTCTAAATCCCCCCACCTGTGAGTAAAAACAATTTAGTAAAAAGTATGTACTATCTTATCTTAAAGAAATTATAATATTGAAGATCAAAACGACAAATAGGACAAAATGATACTTCTTGAAGTTTTTGAAGGCAGCAGTGTCATCAAGTTCTCCACGCATGTCCAATGGGTATGGTTTTCCATCCACTATTGTAAATGGGTTCATCTCTAGGAAACTGAAGTCCAAATCTGCAATAACAATGATAAATCAAATTAATTACAGACAGAAAAATGACTGTAGCAGAACCTTTGAATATATGATAAAAATAATAATAGAGATATCTTATTGATTTAATGTGACAAAAACCAAACCACGGACGTAATACTTACCTTGGAAAACAGAAAAAACACCCTTTATGAAATCCCCAATTATTCCCCTAACCTGTCGACATATTAAAATAGATATTAGATGTAGAAAAATTAAATCAAATTCATTTGTGATATACTGATATATTTTGTAGTGCTATCCAACAGAACAATTCCAATGTTAATAATGAATTAAGATCATTAGCATACCAACAAATACGTGAAACCATTTGAATTGTGATATCAAAAAACCGTGAGTGATATCAAAAAGATCAATTGCAATGCTAATGACTTTAGAACATTAGCATCCTAACAAATTCATCAAATCATTTTTTGAAATTTCCATTGTCCAGCTTTACCTTTTATCCCCTTAATAATTTGTCAAAATGAAAAAGAAGTGAAGAACGTGTATGCAATATCTGAATTAAGATGTTTCCTGTTTGGTATTCAATCATTCAGTGATTAGAAACCATGGCCTCACACGAAACACAATTTCTTATTCACTGAGTAAATAGTTTCCCTTGTTACTGATTACATATGATTAAAATCAATCAGGTCCTGATTTCAGTCCTGGTCTCTTGGTTGTTTAACTAAATTAGTTGAGAGTGAAACTCAGTGACAGAAGAAGAACATAACATGAACATTTTTTCCTTTTCAATTGCTGATCTTAATTACGTAGATTAATTGCAAAGAAAGAACCACAACCAATTCACCATGCGATATTGATTCTATTGCTGGCTCGCTTCCATGTGAAAAACTAAGTTGAAAACTTGAAATCATATAAGGTGGCTAGTTACCTCGAGACGGAGGGTGGCAATCAATGGAGCACAAGCTTCCAATGTCAAAGGTTTGTCAGTAGGAAGAAACACAGTTTTGACCTGCATAATAAGAGGGTGCAGATAAATGACATGAAATTGAAATTATGGTAAAAATTAGATTAGGTGTGTGAAACCTACCTTATCCCAATTTTCCTCAATTTCAACACCACCACACTCAGAAAAACTAAGCGTGCAACCAAGCCTCTCAGAAACAATGGAAAGGTAGAATTCTTGTTCATGTGGAACAAATGGCTCGACAATGAAGGTAGTAATAGGAGCTTTACAGCCTCCCATCTCAACCTACATAAGAAATATAGAGGATTAAGTGTGGGATCAAGCAACTAAAGAATCATTTTGAAAAATGACTCAAAATGATAGACTACCACTGACCGACCTCTACACCAAGACGTTGTTTAACGAAGTGTGAGACTTCAGCCATATCCAAATTTAGAGCAACGAGACCGCTCTTGCCACGTTTCCCAAACAGCATATCAGGTTTGACGACGAGCTTTGTGGACGAGAGCCATGGCTGAGCATCGACAAGTTGAGTAAAATCGGTTGCCTCTGTGACCTATCCACAGATCGGACTGTATAGATTACGAAACAGAACAAAAAAGATGCGGCGGAGGATAGAATGATCTGGAGACGGGGGGAGCGATACCTGAGCGGACAAGATCTGGAGATCGATGCCTGCAAGTCTCTTGAGATGCTCCTTGAGGAGACGCTTGGAATCGTATTCTCTGATCTTCTTCCTCGCCATTGCCGATTGCTGTCGTCAGTCGAATTGAGATCTGGCAGAAGGCGGAGATCTCTTTGTTTTTTCTAACACGACAGAGATGTGTGAAAGAAATAGATGAAATAGCGATCGTGGTTGTTGGGGCTTAGGATCAATGTTTCAATCGTGGTTGTTGAAACTGTAAAAAAAAGTCCAATTACAAGTGCTCAGGGTAAGTGGTATTCCATTCAAAATAAGTAGGTATTCATAAATAAATAAATAAAAAAAACGAGATTAGCTCAATTGATTAAATTAACTATTAAATGATGTGGGCTTATTCCACTAATAATTAAATACATCGATGAGATCAGTTCTCAACAACTGTCACGACCTTAACGACATCGTTAGGATGTTTGCACGTCTAATTTATCACACAGAATTTTGGACGGACGATGACATTCAATTCCTAATTCTTGTAACATGGATGCAAACCAATCTAATTTCGCATTGATGACCCCTCTGAATTCTGACTTCGTGCTAGATCTTGCAAAGGTCGATTGCTTCGTGAAGCCCATGATACCATAGGTGCTAGATCTCGCAAAAGTCGATTGTTTACTCGAAGCCCATGATACCAGAGTGTCACCAAAATATATCATGAAACAGGTCTAGCTATGTGATCAATGACATCTCCTCCACAATCCGCATCGTAGTATGCGATGAGACGGAACAAATCAACACCAGTAATCGTAGTATCGCAATCAATTCCGGCTCACGAACAACCCAGTAGTCCACTTGGTCGGTGCAGTAATCATACATCCCGGCCAAACGAGGGACAATAGTAGTCACCTGACGAAGCCCGCCGGGGAAGTCACCTTCGTTAACGAGCTGCGAATCGATGAACGCAAGGAAGGATTGATGGGCAATATCTACCGGCCGTGGTGGGGGAATCTCCTTCTCAGCCCGGTCCCGCCTCCCGGACGAACATCCTTCGCCTTCCCATCATTCGGGAAGCTGCAGGAGGAACAAGTCACATCGTCTCCTCATCATTCGATGAGCCTGGCAAGATTAAAAAAAATCACGAGGGGAAAAATGTCAAGGGTATAAACAGAAATAACCCAATGTATTTTTTTTAAAAGCGGTTTAGATAAAAAAAGATTACAAGTTACAATAAAAAAAACAATTAAGTAAACAACTAAGAGTAGATAAGATGTATGAAATGAATATGACATGTTAATCCTCGGCTTGTAAGTCAGTAACCAATAACGAGACTTTCTCCCATCTTCTGCTAGATGTATGAGGAATTTGGTGTTCGCGGAAAGAGGTCGATCTGTCGCTCGCAGTCAAAGACGTGAAACCACGGCCGTTCAGGCGCTCGCTCGCGGACACTCCGGCACTCGCTCGCGGCCACTCTGGTGCTCGCTCTTCTGTCAGACCCAAAACCCTATACAAGTAATTATCTATATAAGTAAACTGTAACAGATCCCAAAAACCCTAGCGTCACCTCTTGAGCAAACCCCTTCTCCCACCTCTGATCTCCTCCCTTTCTCAAAAGAGAGGAGGGAGACAAGCTCTTTCCCTTTTCCTCCTTTCACGTCTTTCTCCACCGTTCTCTCTCCCCGTTGTAGGTCGTCATCTTAGATCTTCACCCGCAACTCCCTATCTCTCCATTTCTTTTTGCCTCGTGAAACTTATTCGATTCTTTCTCATTTCTTTTATGGTCGTGATTCCGTTGCTCCTTTTCGGGTTCATAGGAGTGGAATAGAGCTTTTCGCCACTTCTCATTGTCGTCGTATGGCCTCGCCCGCAGTCCAAGAAGCTTTTTCGATTCCGTTCTGAGTTTCTTTCAGATTTAACCAGTTTTCTTCCCGTTTGAGGGTGGAAAACTAGGGATTTAATCTAGAAGGGAAATCAGGTGGTTACATTGTCGGATGACAAATGCAATCTAGGAAATGTGATGGGTTATTAGATGGAAAAGATGATTGAAGAAAAAAATGACAGTTGCAGAGATGAAAAAAGATGAAGACAAGTATTGAAACTATCTAAAGGTTTTAAAAGTTTCAGGCGAGAGTTATTTCAATTTAGAAACGCGATCCGAAGTTGGTCATAGATCGACACGATGAAGATCCACGTTATGTTTTCAGTTTTTTTTCATTTATCATTATGTTTTCTTTTTATCCTTTGTACTCTTTTAATTTTATTTTATAAAAATCGCTTTTAAAAAAAAAAACTGTAACAGATATACACTTAAGGAATTGGTTTCCATTTTCTTCCCGCCTTTGTCTTCTCCGATCATCTCCTTCTTCCTTCTTCTACTTCTCAGTTCTTCCACTTCTCAACAAAAAATACATAATCAGTAAAATACCAGGTGGGGGTAATAAAAAATCAAGGCTTAGATGAGCATGCTCGGACCACTCGCCTGCCCGCAGCTTCGGCACGAGCATCGGTTTTTCGTCCAAAATTTGCTTTAAATGGGTGTAGAGGACCCGCTCCTCGAGAGTCAGGTCGGACGGAGAGAGAGCTCGGAAGGTAGTGGCCCAAACATTATCAATGGACACCCAACCATCGGGCATTCCATCCAGTCCCAAAGCAGACAGGTGGGCGAAGTAATACCGATCCTTTCACTTATGGGTGCGATCCTTGAAACCATCAAAAAGGTGCATGATCAACAAAACTCCTTATCTTTACGAGAGAAGCCAAAGAACAGTCTAAAAACGCGAACCACCGGCAGACCAGAGCCCATAATCAAGCAAAGCTCCTCAAACACCACGATTATGTCGAGACTGGAGGGAGGTATCTGAGAGAGGGAAACGACGGTATACTGAAGGATTTCGCGGAAAAGACGGAACATCCATAGTATACATTTTAATGTCAATAGTATTTCAAAACTCAGGGTAAAAATAGAAAACGATTCTGATAAGATATCATCCATGAGATCGATATCGTGTGAGATATCACTCACATTACCATTAATCTATAATCCCATGATTTACAACTATTATCCGTTTTTCTTTTGAGATCATATCAGTATCATATCTCAAGAAAAATTAATGGTCGAGATGATATCTCACCCAAACGGACATGATTAGATATTAAATAATAAGTAAATTAAAATTTATATATTGAAACTCAAACTTAAACCTGCAATCCTAAAATATACTGTGACCCATTGGACTAACCGACCTTTTCGCCAATTAACTCACCACATAACTAATTCTTAAAATAAACCTTATTCGTTAATATATGATTAGATGCGTATCGATTCTGCAATTTTCCAACGCCCTTCTGAGTTCCGACGAGTGACCACGAGTGAAGACTGTTCCGACTTCTGAGTTCTCCCCAAGTCACGCGATTCGGATTTTTTTTTAGAAAGATGACGATTGGATCTTCATTGCAAGACTACGGCGAACCTTCGTACTGGAACGATAGGTACCGTCAAGATCCGAGACCCTTCGAATGGTACCAAAAGTACAACGCTCTTTCCCCAATTCTCAATATCTACTTCAAACGCTTCGATCGCCTTCTAGTCGTCGGATGCGGAAACTCCGGTACTTGTAATTCAATTTTATTCTAGCAAATTCGTAATGTGCAAATATTGGGGATTTTTTATCATCGACTAATATTTGTTGGTCAATTTGGTTTCTGAAATCTTGTGATGTTTGTTAGTATTTTCTGTTAGTTTTTGTCTTCTTCCTCTCTGTTTTAATTTGATAATGGTTATACAGTTTTTGGAGAAAACATGGTTGCGGATGGTTACCAAGATATTTACAACATTGATATATCTTCTGTTGTGATAGAAGCCATGAAAAAGAAATATAGTATAGAACCTGCACAAAAATGTATCCTGAAAATAGTGTATTTTTCTGTAGATTAGCTATTAAATTATATGTATGAGCATGACGGGAAAAAAACATTCATTTGGTTATTTTATTTTTCTCTTGACTGCTGTCTTAGTCGTTCAAATGGATGTCCGCGATATGAGCAGTTTTAGAGATGATTCTTTTGATGGTGTCATCGACAAAGGTATTCATATCTTTGAATGATTGATTATGATTCATTTCCTTCTTACTTAAGAATCTGTTGATTTCTACATTTTTAATATATAATTATCCTTTCAGGAACTTTGGATTCTATTATGGTGAGTGCTAAGTACATTGTTCATTTACTATCTTTCAATTGTCAATACATTAAACTGCAGTTTTTGAAGCGCCAAAGCAGGTAACGTTGAGTTGAATTTGATCGGAATCTAGCACAAATCCTAATTACTTGTGCTTCTGGTAGGAATCTGAGAGCAGATCCTGGCCCAGATCTGCCCTAGATCTGGCCAAGGTCCGAGCAGTCACATCTTGAAGTGGGAACAGCCACTTCAAAAACATTGCTTTAAATTTTAAATATATGATTTTATCTGACTGGTTTGGTTGTAGTGTGGCTCCAATGCAAAAGAGAATGCCAAGAAAATGCTTAAGGAGGTTGGAAGGTAAATTTGAGTAAACATATTTGTAGTCTTTTTACATCTAACATGATTAAACATATTTGGAATTTGGAATTTTATCAACGCATCCATCAGGATTCTAAAGGACAGTGGTGTCTACATTTTGGTACTCAAACTGACTCCATAACTTATCTGATTTTGTCGGTACCAACTTCACTGACTAATTGATTTTTGCTGCAGATCACCTATGGAGATCCAACCAGTCGGTTCTATTTATTAAAAGAGCAGAAATCATGGAATATAAATCTTCATGTAATAGGTATAAATCCGCTATAGGTATTTTATCTCTTTGTACATTCTAATCACAGGATTTTTATTTTTCATGCAGAGAGGATTGAGACACAATTAGATAAACCAAGATGGGATCTCATCAAGCCAGTTCCTATGAAGAAGGATGGCAGTTTTGATTCTTTAAGCATTCTGGGAAAAAATGCAGAAGTGCATTATATATACGTTTGCACAAAGGTCAGTCAGTCGATCTGTCTAGAATCCAAATTTTGGGAAATTATCGATTGATTATCTTTTTTGAAAAAGGTAAATAATTGATTGTCAATGTCATTGTTAACATTTAACAACTAATTGAAGCAGGGCGGGCCGGATGGGGTGGACGAATTTGGCTCACCTACATTGTCAATCTCAATATGACTCTATAACTCAGTTTGGAGATTTGGTGTCATCTTTGGTGTGACTTTGGCTTGGTGATTTATGATTATTGATTAGTTTTTCGGTTCGACAATACCATTCATCCCTTTTCTTCTTCAAGAACCGAATTTTCTGTTGTTCTAGATTTTAATAAAGAGATTGTTTAGCAAAACTGAATTTTTTTCAGTATTTTTTTGCATTGTTCGTGTGTGGAATCTAATTGGTTGCGAATGATTAGGTTGTCATTGACAACTACGTACATCTATCGATTATTTTTTATCTCTCTTGATCAATGATTAAGAGGCAAATAGGTTAATAAGCTCTATTGAATTTGTTATATTCATTGTGCGTCATCTAATGAACGCATAAGTTAAAATTATTGAGATTGCTATATTCATTGTCTGTCTATCTTGATAGGTGAATCCTGGTCTATGGAAATTGTGACACCTATTTTAAAGTAATGAACTCATCGAATTTGATTCAAAGGCAAATGGGTTGATCTCGAGCCTAGCGTAGCTTGATAGGTGAAAAGTAGTAAGATGTTACTTGGACAATAAATTTAGTCTTGACATGTTAGTCTTAATAAATTTTAGAAATGGCTCAACTCTGGAGGGAAAATAGGTAACATCATTCAGAAGATTCGAATGGTGGTCAAAGGGATCGTCGGCGTGGGGTCTTCTAAGGTCAAATCTGGTTTCTTGCGTCTGGCATATATGGAGGGAGCGTGACGACGTCATGTGGCATCAACGGATTTTCAAGTCATCGTCAGTGGTGTTAAAGGAGTATCGATAGCTTGGTTCGAACATGTATTCAACGAGAGTATTCAATCAAGGTTGCTCACCGATTGCGATTAGAAGCAGAGTGCATAGCAGCAACGTAGAAGTTACAATGCACGCTAGGTTGGCCGGTGAACGTTGGCTACTTATGTGTAATGAGTGGCGTCACTGGTGAGCAGGTAGCCTGAGCAGAGTGACGATGAAAAGAGAGAAATCTTCAAACAAAAGCTGAAAGGGAAGAAGACTGAGATTAAGAAGATCTCCATGCCAACTGGAGCCTAAGAGGAAGAAGAATAAGATTTCCAATTAACTCGACACCTTTATAATTGTTTATATAGACTATTACATTTTGTTAATTCTGTTTTAACCACTTAGTTTTATACTAACTAATATTATACACAGTCGTTTTCTGTTGTAAACCTCCTTGGACGTTTGCTCCTTCCTTGATTAGCTGGTTCGTCAGTCTCCTCCTCCTCCACTGTCGGTTGGTCGGTGTTCCTGTGCGTCAAATTTTTACATGTGCGTCTCCTCCTCCACTGTGCGATGAAAAGATCGACATTTCGTCATACATAAGTTAGTGTCTTTTGTTGTATATTTTTTTACATGTGTTAGTGTCTTGTACAATACATTATTTTAGTTATCGGATTAAATATTAATAGACAGGATGCGAACGACGTATTTTGACGCACCGAATACGACGTATCTGAAAATTACCGTATTTTTAAATCAACAGAATTCCGACAGTGATGATCAAGAAGAAACTGAAGCAGAATTCTCAGACAGATTTGCAAAAGTTGCTGCCTCTTTGGAGAATGAGACAGGAGCACAAGAGCTTATGTTGGGTATGTTTTTAGTTTATAATTCCATCATTCCATTTAGTTTTGAACCTTAAGGCCAAAACCGGCCCATATTTTAATTTTTTTTCACTGCATAACAAAATTAGAAACAGGCCAGGCCAACTCAGTCCAGTCCAATATCCTTCTACAATCTCTTTCCATCAGTATAAATAGCCATCTCTGCTATTTTGAAACCCTAGTAGAAGCGCCGTGCGTGTTGTTGGAGAAAAGATGCAGATCTTTGTGAAGACCCTTACGGGGAAAACGATTACTCTCGAGGTTGAGTCCTCGGACACGATCGACAATGTCAAGGCAAAGATCCAGGATAAGGAAGGCATCCCACCAGACCAGCAGCGTCTTATCTTCGCCGGGAAGCAACTGGAGGACGGACGCACTCTCGCCGACTACAACATCCAAAAAGAATCGACGCTCCATCTGGTTCTCCGTCTGAGGGGAGGTGCCAAGAAGAGGAAGAAGAAAACCTACACCAAGCCGAAAAAGATCAAGCATAAGCACAAGAAGGTGAAGCTTGCAGTGTTACAGTTTTACAAGGTCGATGATTCGGGGAAAGTGGTGAGGTTGAGGAAGGAATGTCCCAACGGGGAATGCGGTGCTGGGACTTTTATGGCCAATCACTTCGACAGACACTACTGTGGCAAATGCGGTATGACCTATGTGTATTCCAAGGCTGGAGAGGAGTGATTTTTAAGAATTATGATTTGATTTCTGTTGTTTTTTTTTGATGTTTGAATGAATGACTTTTGCATTGTATCTTAAAAAAATTATTAATATTTAGTTTTGAATTTTGGAATCGTTAGTTGTTGTTGTTGATTATGATGATAATTATTAATCTAGCTTCTGTTTTGAGGAATATATATATTTCATTTGTCTCTTAATTTTCGATTGATTTCGTGAATTCTTCTTCTTTTGGAGTTTGTCTTGGGATTGTCATTTTGCAGATTCATTAGTTCTAAATTTAAATTTGTTCTGAACGGATTTCCATTTTTGAAACTGTAAATTACAATATTCTAATCTTGTTCGTATAAAATTTCCTGCGATCACAATTAACTATGTTCAATTTCTACATAGTTAATCTTTCATTGTGTTGCTATTTTACTTCATCTTTCACTGTATTCAATTTTTATTCAAATAGTTTAGCTAAAATTGTACATACAGTATGCTGGGAATCTAGATGTTTGATTTTTTTCAATTATAAAATTCTACAACTATAGTTCGATTAAAATTTTATCCAAAAAAAAAAATTGTGTGTCCGATTTTCGTCTGTCTCTTCTTCAGCAAGTATAAGCTACACTCAAACCATGAATTTTACTAATGAATCAGTTCTCGAGCTAGCTCTTCCAGGAGAAATGATGCCTTCGTTATAAAACTATACAAGCAGTCAAAAACATATATTCCTGACTCGCTTGCAACTCTTGGTATTGATTTTGGAACAATACTGGTGTTCTGAATTGAAGCAATAGTTGCTGGTTTTGGAGCAGTGAATGATACTTAATCTGGATGTCAGTATAAAGGTCTGGAAAGATGGGTAATTTAGGGAGAAAATTAAAAAACAAAAAAGATGACAAGAAGATTTTTTGACTCTTGTTCCAACTCAACGATATCTCAGAAAGCTCAGATTTTAGACAAGTTATTATGAAAATATCTGTCCTAAAAAATGTAAGTTATACATGCAATTTCTAAATGTCATCCCAAAAAAAAGGTTCTTCTTCCAGAAGAATCTACATTGATGAGAGCATGAGCAGTACCCACCGAACTTGCAGCCACAACTACCTCATCAGCACTAATGAACATCTCCGAATATGAGCGAGGACCAACTTGTAGCTGCAGTTTCGTAATATATTATATTAGGATTTAGAACAAACTTTAGATTAGATAGTATGTACTTTGAAAAACGTGTCGGCGCCCCAAACCACAAATGTCTCGTTGCATGTGTCATGACGGTGATTTCCTCGAACGCCACCGGGTCGGATCTCGCCTAAGTGCGACGAAACACAGGATTGTGCTCCTCCTGTAAGAAAAAGATGGATTAAATTGACATGCAACTGGTTGGTCATTTGGTTGCATGTAATAAGAAAGAAAATCAAACGTACCAGAGATTCCAGCTTCAAGAGTGATGGTTAAAGGATCAAATATCCAGCCTTGAGGATCTTTGAAAATCTTGGATGGGAATTTCACCGTACTAAACCTCACCAGGTTCACATCATCAGAGGATAAAATCTTGGTAAAATAAGAGTGCCGTGTAGTGGTGTGAACGACGGAAGAAGTATGGTGGAATTGGACGGAGATCCATGTGAGGATGACCAATATGAATAAGAGAAAAGGGAAGGCGAGTACTGGTTGTTTTAGGAGGATAATGAGTTTGGAAAAGGAGGAGATAAAGTCTTCCCGATTATAGTGTGTTTGATCCAACGAATTGGTTGCAGCAGGTCGTTTAGGGTTCGCCATGGCTGGAAATATGGATCAATCGATGTTGCATGACCTCGACGATCGACAACGAAATATAAATTTTGTATTCTTTAATATATATTTGGGATTTGGTTAGATCTGGAGCAGCCATACCCATAGTTGATCTCAATTGATTTTTTTTAAAGACCAATTGAATCTGTATAAATATATATATATATATATATAGGATTAGCTTCTAGTGAAAACTATAAAAATGAGAACTATATAAGAATTTTGTATTTTGATCCTTACATTTTTAGAGGTGAAAATCACCATGTAGACATTTCAACGATCATGATCTGGTTTTCACAGAATTCTCACTATATACCTGGTTCTCACTAAAATCGTTTTCATTATATAATATATTTTTATTAAAATTTGAGAAAGAAGTTGTGGTTAAATGGTTAAAAATTCAATTAAATGTTAATTAAATCAACTATATCTTAATCTCAGAGGGCTCAGATTTTAGACAAGTTATTATCAAAATATATGATTCGGAATAGAAGAAATGTAAATTATACATGCAAGTGCTAAATATCATCCCAAATTTTAGGTGTAGGAATATTGTAATCGACTGAGGAATCCTGACATCCCAAAAAAAAGGTTGTTCCTCCAGAAGAATCTACATTTATAAGAGCATGAGCAATATGTACCGGACTTGCGACCACAACAACTTCATCAGCACCGATGAAAATCTCCGAATATGAGCGAGGACCAACTTCTAGCTGCATGCAATATATAATAATTACATTACGCCAAATGATTAATTAGTAGTTAATTAGCACGTACCCTAAACAACGTATCGGCACCCCAAACCACAAATGTCTCGTTGCGTGAGTCATGACGGTGATTTCCCCGGATGTGACCAGGTTTGATCTCGCCCAAGTATGATGAAATACAGGATTGTGCTCCTCCTGAAAGAAGAAGAAGAAGAAGAGGAATTAAAATCAATTTGTTGGTCATTTGAATGCATGCATGGAATAAGAAAGAAAGAAAATCAAACGTACCAGAGATTCCAGCTTCAAGAGCGATGGTTAAAGGATCAAAAATCCAGCCTCGAGGATCTTTGAAAATCTTAGATGGGAATTTGACTGTACTAAACCTCACGAAGTTTGCATCACCGGAGGGTAAAATCTTGGTAAAATAAGACTGCTGTGTAGTGGTGTGAACGGCGGCTATATGAGAAGAAGTCTGCTGGAATCGGATCAGGGAGATCCATGTGAGGACGACCAATATAAATAAGAGAAAAGGGAAGGCGAGTACTGGTTTTTTGAAGTATGTCCGATTAGAGTGTATTTGATCCAAAGTATTGGTGGATCGTCTAGGGTTGGCCATGGCTGGAAAACTTAACGACGATGAGGTAGAAATTTTGTACACTGTATAATATTCTATCTCTTCAATAAATATTTAGAATTTGTATAGATCTTCATGTACATTTATCGAGGCAAGATTATCTGTCTCATTGGCTTGTAGCTCTTTATGGTGTACGTACGATAATCTAAAATATTCAGCAAATAATAAGTATGAACAACACCGCTGGATTTTCAATTGATTTGAGTTTGAGAGAAGCGGATCTGGGCGCAAGTTTCCATGCATACCCATACTCTCAATTAATTTTCGAAAAAAAAGACCAATTGGCAAATAAATAAAGGAATTTGGGGGTTTATTAAATCTGTTTTTAGGGATCCGACCATGTGGTGGTTTTATATAAATATTTTATTCTTATAAAATTTTATAAATTGGCACTTGTATCGACGATTATCAATATATCGTCGTTAATTATACGAAAATAAAGATGATTAATTATAAACTCATAATCTTTTTTGAAATTTAACGATAAACCAAAATCGTAGTTATATCTAACGACGATTATAACAACTTAGCTTGAACTCTCGCTGTTTTACCAACTCCTTTGATTTGGTGAAAATATTTGTGTCAATTGATCATTAGTTTCTGTTGATTTAAGAGTGATTAAGCCTTTTTGGAAAATTTTTACAATCTCTCTTAAGAGTGATCATTAGTTCACGATTTTAAGTAAATAAATCTTAAACAAGATTAAGAAAAAAATAATGATGTCGTAATTAATGAACCAAAGGGAATTGAATTATTGAACAACACTGGGTAAATTTTTTTTTACCAGTTACATAATTACATTAATGCATGCGATAAGACAAGATAGGATTCTGACAACAGTGATCGACTAGTAGACATTTTCAACAGTAAAACAAATTAAAGAACAAAATTAATTCTAATCAGGTAAAATAGAGATGGAGATCGGACGGCGTGCAGTGTTGGTCCTAGAACTAGAAGCGCTTTCTATACCATTGGATATTTTTTTAAACAGCCCTTACAAACTAAATTATATACTATACACCAAATCACCTTAAATCAGGGGATAAAAATTAAGACTATGGATTTATATATAACTTAAACAGATGTATTATTTGTTACTGGGCCGAGCCCATTAACATATTATTATAAATATTTCAATAAAACTGAAATCAGCAAAACCCTAAGTTATACCTGTACGTTCGCCGCTCCGGCGATCTCTATCGACTATCGCCGTTCTCCATCTTCTTGATACTACGCAAGGTATTTATTTCCGAATTTCTGACTGTGGAGTCAAATAATGTCGGAGACCATGGATTCCTCCGACTCTGACTCCGATACCACCATACCCATCACTCCCGCCACACCAGTTGCTCCCATCTCATCTCATAGTGTGAACCCTATGGAATCAAAGAAAAAACGAAAATCGATGGATAAAGTTCGTCACCTTCACCAACAGAAGAGTGACCATACCGACCCCGTTTCTAAAAAACCAAAGAACGTACAGTCCCAACAACCAATTCGCATTACCACCAATGGTATGCCGGAACTTCACGTTGGTGCGTTTAGGGATTTATCTTCGCCGGATTTCAGCGTCAGGGAAGCTGCTCTGTTTTCGTTGGTGAGTGAATTGAGGGAGGTACAAACTGTTTATGAGAAGACAGGATGTGTCGAGGAGGAAAATGAATGTCAAGACAATGGGGTTGCGAAGATGGAAGCGGAAGATAAGGACGATGGTTTGGAGAATTGCGCACCTTCGCTGCGATATGCACTCCGTCGTCTCATTAGGGGGCTTTCTTCCTCCAGAGAGGTATTGATTTTTTTACCGATTGCTTTGATGACGAGGTTTTACTCTCTTCTATGTAATGAAAACGTTATGAACGGACCATTACCAAATTTGGAGAAATGAAACATGTATTTCAGACAGGGTTTTAAATGCTCCAGTTTGTGGTTCGTCAAAAACCCAACCACTGGAGCTTTTTGTGTGCTTAGCCATGCTGGCATTTTTGTGAATATTGATACATAGCTATAAGTTTCAAGAAAAAATGGCAGATTGGCAGAAAGAGTGGTCAGACAAGATCTTGATGGAGGAGAACGTAGCCAGAGGATGACTTGCTGAAAGTAAAGGAGGCTAGGGAAACATTTGGATGCCGAGCAGGATTCGCTTGGCATATCAATAAATTACGATTTTCTGCTTGGCTAATGTGATTCCCGGAAATATATTTTGTAAATCCTGGTTGATTTGTTCCAGGATTTGCTCCGTCCTGATCTTCCAAACCTCACATTTGTGCCTAAGTGTGCATTTTGCGTGCCGAATAGACTCCTTGATTTTAGGTGGGAATTTTTTTTTGAGATTAAAATCTTCGAGATTTTACCAAATAAAAATCATTTTTCACATCTTGATTCATTGGTATTTAATTATATACAATATCTTTTCGTTAATGTAATTTTTATGCTGATTTAAAAGTTTGATAATCTCATTTCTTCTTATTTTTATGCTAACATTTATGGTTCTTTTCTGATGTCAGATGCTTTATTATCAAACATGTATTATTATTATTTTGATAAAGTTAAAGCTATGTATTAATAGTTATTAGTTAATAGCATTGCATATTGTCATATTCAAGAATACTGGTTACTTTTGGACTTTTGGTAATCATTTTAATTATTTGTTGTCTAAAGTGTGCAAGACAAGGATTTGCGGCAGCTTTGACTACTGTACTTGCCGTAATTCCCATTATTAGAGTCAGCTCAGTAATGAGATTGATAGTGGGATCTTTAGAGATATCTTCTTCGATGAAGGGTCAGGTTAGTTTTATACATTTATTTGTAGTTTACAAGATCATTTTCAAATTTTCGCTCCCTTGTAACTAAAGGTTTCTGCTCTTGGATCATTAGGAAGCAAGAGATAGCCTGTTGGGACGCATATTTGCATTTGGAGCTCTTGCTAAATCTGGCAAGATGACTACCGAGTGGTTGTCTGATAATAAATCTTCATGCTTTGATGACTTTATTCAAAATGTGATATTTCTTGCTGGCAAGAAACAGTATCTTCAGGAACCTTCTGCTTTAGTCATCTTGGAATTAATTGAGAAGGTAAATTACGATTTTATTTTTTACTTTGAATCTTTTATTTTTTATTTTTTACTTTGAATCTTTTCTTTGCTTTGTAATCGTTCAAATTTGTAAGTATCCCTTTTTGTGATAGCTTCCTGTAGAAGCTGTAAAGAACAATATTCTTGAAAATAAAAGCTTGCGCAAGTGGTTTCAAAAAGCTGTCGATGATAAAATTCCCGATGCATTATTTCTAGCATTGAAGCTTCAAGAGAGAGTTTCTTTGAAAAGTGATGTTATAGATGGGCTCTTACCTTATCCATTTAGCCCAGACAGTTTCTTTTCCAGGAACCATCTATCTCGTCTTATTCCATGCTTTCAGGTATATTCTCATCCTTTCTACAACTTTATCAATTGAAGATGTGTTAGTATGTACAGTTAGAAATAACAAATTTAGCAAACAATTCATAACTGAATTGATCAATCTGTATATATATGGTATAGTCAAGTCAATGGAGAAGGAGGTCAATTCGATCCCTTCCAAGTTAATTCTCATTTTCTGTATAAATTTTATTCAACTTAAATTGGCCCATACCCTTCACCTGCGTGTTGATTAGGCATCGAAGTTGGGTTTTACTTTTCCCTTTTTCTTTTATCATTGCAATCAATTTAAGACTTTTTTTCAATATTATGCAGGAATCTACTTTTTGTCAACCTCAAGTTCATGGTATTTGGTCCATCATGATAAATCTTCTTACAAAAAATATACCATCTCAAGATGGTTCTTTGTTATATTTGCCATCCAGTAAAAAACACAAAAAGTCGAAAAAGGGAAGTTTGTCAGAAGATGTTACCACTAATCTTCGCTCCTTTATTGAGGTGGTCATTGAAGGATCACTGCTTATTTCATCACATGACCGAAAACATTTAGCCTTTGATGTTTTGCTACTTCTAATCCCAAAATTACCTACATTTTGCATCCATATTGTTCTCTCTTACAAGCTTGTTCAATGCCTGATGGATGCACTGTCAACAAAGGGCACATGGTTGCATAATGCTGCACAGCATTTTATAAAGGAATTAGTTAGTTGGGTTGGAGATACTACTGAGCGGCTTATTGCTGTAGTTGTATCTCTTCAAAAGCACAGTGATGGAAGGTTTGATAGTATCACAAGACTGAACACAGTTAGAGATTTTGTTGGCAAATTTAAAACATTCTCTGGTTGCATGTCATTTGTCAAAACTTTGTCCGATCTATTTATTGGTGAATCTGGATTTCCAGGGGAATTGATATATCAGAGCCCACCATCAGATGTAAGTAGTGAAAATGTTTCATCTGAGGGCTCTCCATTAATTTCAGGTCATCCAGGTCATTTGAAGAATTGGATTATTGATGCAATTTCACGTCTTCTTAGAAATCTCAAACTTCCTGTTGAAGCAAAATGTTGGACGTCTGCAGAAAAGTTCCAATTACAGACAGAAATCATGAAGTTTCTTACAGTTCAGGGTTTGTTTTATGCATCATTGGGTACTGAGGTGACTTCTTTTGAACTTCAGGAGAAGTTTAAATGGCCAAAGACAGCCAGTTCTACTTCATTATGCAGATTATGCATTGAGAAACTTCAATTTGTACTGGAGGATGTTCAGAAAGGAGATGCATCAAATTTGGCATCTAGTGATGCCGAAAGAAATGATCTTGGTTCATCCTTTATTCGCCTCATCAACACACTATGTAGCATTCCTTCTGTTTCACTATTTCGCACTTTAAGTGCTGAAGATGAAGAAGCATTCAAAAAATTGCAGTTGGTGGAATCCAAACTTTTCATCGAGGTCATTTCAAGATTTCATGTCATTTGTATATTGTCATTTTCATTTTTTTTTTGAAAATCTGGTTTGTTATAATTATATTTCAATATTGCACATATTTTCGGCTTATTTGCATGAAGATAGTATTCTAGTAATATGTAGCATTCTGTGAAATTGGTTTATCTATCTTTTTTCCTTTTGTTCTGTAAATTGCAAGTCGGTATTACCTTTTATTTTTTATTTATAATTTTTTAATAAGTTTGTCCCCTTAAATCTGAAATCACTATCATTTTTAACATCAGGAAGAAAATAGTAAATCAGGTACCGATGGTAAGAAATTACATGCCATGCGGTATTTGCTGATCCAATTGATTCTGCAAATTCTACTCCAACCAGGAGATTTTTCTGAGGCGTCCTCTGAGCTGGTTGTTTGTTGTAAAAAGGCTTTTCCTGTAGCTTTTCAAGGGTTTAGTGTAACTGACATAGTTGGAATATCTGATGATCCTGACATTATCATGCCAGATATGATGGATGTTCTTGTAGACACCTTGCTTTCTCTGTTACCTCAATCAAGTAGCCGAATGTGCTTTGCTATCGAGCAGGTGAGTTTCTCCTCTCATGATAGCTATTGGTTCATGTTTTCTTCAAAAATAATCAAATCTGTTTTTTTTCTTTCAAAAAGAGAACTTGTATAATATTTATCATTATTTTAACTTCTATTACTAAATTATAAATTATTGTACTCTTTTTATCCAGGTTTTTAAGAGTTACTGCACCGAGATCACAAACTCTGGACTTCTTCAGATGCTGCGCATAGTGAAGAAGGATCTTAAACCGTTAAGGCATCACCAGACAGTTGAAAGTGATGATGAGGATATTGAAGGTGATGATGATGAAGATATCCTTGGGGTAGAAGATGCAGAGGATACTAGCGATGTTGAAGTTTCCGAGACAGCGGGCATAGATGATAAGATGGATGAATCAAATGTGACTGATGATGAAATGGATGATGCAGCTATGTTCCGTCTGGATGCACAATTTAGCCAGTTTTTAAAGAAATCTGGAAGTGATTCTGCTTCTGCACAGCTGACACTCTTTAAACTTCGCGTTCTTTCACTGTTTGAGATATACTTACATAAAAATTCTGGTATTTAAAAAAAAATCTATTTTAGTACATATTATTTGTATTATTTCGTAGAACAAACTAATAATTTATTTTTTTTGTCTGTTTTAGGCCAGCCAGAAGTTTGTACAGTATTCTCGCACTTGACCAGAGCATATGTGAATTATCATTCAGCAGAGGGTTGCAAGCAACTTGCTGAGCGGATTGGGGGGATACTGCAAAAGAAATTATTCAAAGCAAAGGAATATCCAAAAGGTGATGAAATTGATTTCTCTGTTCTTGAGAAGCTTTTGGAGAAGAGTATAAAGTCAGCATCCAGAGCCCATTTGAAACCTGTTTCTTTGCTTGCTAAGAATTCAACATTCTGGTTATTAAAGATAATCCATTCAAGAAATTTGTCAGATTCAGAGTTGGAGGATGTTATGAAAATAATACGGGATGGATTAATAGTTGACTACTTGAATAGTAAGAAAAGTAGGCTGAAGCCTGATTTTATCAAAGATACTATTCAAAGACATCCATGGATCTGGAAACAGCTACTCGGGTCCTTTTTAGAGAAATGTAGCAGTGCAAAATCAGACTTCAGGCGTATAGAAGCCCTTGATTTAGTGGGCAGTGTAATGAAACCTTATTGCTCGATAAAGAAAGGAGAAACTAAAAAGGACGTATCGAAGAAATCTAAATTTGTGAAGAGTCATTTTCCACAGATTTGTGAACTCGTCCAAAAGCTGTTGGTTAAGTTTCCTGAAAAACAAGCAAAACGTGCTACTGTGCGTCGTTTTTGTGCAATGGTGTTCGATGGCGTCTCAGTGCTTGGGTTAAAAGAGAAATTCCTTGAGTCACTGAATCATGATACACATACAGCATGTGCATCTAATCTTGGTAACTTATTCGACACTCTTAAGAACAAACCTGTTGCTTATTGATGATGAAGAACATCAGGTCAGGAGGTATCCCAATATTTTTGACAGATTTTATATATGTAAGAATCAGTTGAAGAATATCATCCATCTTATGTATTTTCTAAATTTTTGTATCCCAACAACAGTTTAGCATCAATTAGGTAATTTATTTATCGTTTTTTCTTCTCATCCTCTTAAATAATATATGATCTATTTAGGATTGAAGAGATTTTTTATTACTTATGTTTAAATTTCTAACCAGGAAGTACAGATATGAATATGGTTCCCACCATTATCGAATGTTATTAAATCAAAGTGTGATCCTTTAAAATCTATTTGATTTTCAATGAATCTTTCTGATAATGAAAATAGAAGCTTATATTTTGTTTTGATAATGAAACTTCTTAACAAGATATAAAAATGTTTACCCTTAACAAATTATATATCACTTGATATATCAGAGTTTTATAATATATCACTTGACAAATCATAGTGTAAATGTACACTGCAAAGTTCGAACCTTCAACCTTTTAAAACTTTAATAGTTAATGTAATCAGTTGAGTTAAAATCTTTATGTAGAAGATTAGTGACGAGGACCTTAAACAAATAAAAAATTAAATAATTATAAAATATAATTTAAAGTGGTTTCTGCAATTATATTAATTGTAAATATTATCGGGGGTGGAGTATGTAACTTTCATTTATATGCCGACATCAATGGATCGTCTTTGTGGTTTTCGATATGTAACATTAATTCTACGTATTTCTACTTTATTTCAATTCTAATCTCAATTCCTATCAATGTGTAAATAATTTAGAGTTATATAGTTAGATTATGGTAGCTTATACAGCTAGCTATAGGCAGTTATGGGTAATGAGATGTATAAATAAATACACAGGAAAGTCTGTAAACAATTATATTGATTCTTAATGATATTGCTTTCTTGTTAACCTTTGTAAATGAAAATAAAAAAATTATAATGACTAAATATATATATAAGGATTCTCTAAAATCCACAGTATTAACATATGAAGATTCTCTAAAATCTAAAATATTAATTTTTTATCTACAAAAATCTATCTACAAAATGGACGGTCAAGAATTGTTTCATTTTTTCAATTTTCTTATATAAAGACTGATACCACATTACCCCCATCGAACTCTTTTCTCATAACAAGTTGGTAATACCAAATATAAATAGCTCATGTCACACCACATAACATCATGATTTCGCATTCTGCCAAATGAAGGAGGATTAGTCACATATAAATCCTTTGCGAATATTTAAGTTTCTTATGGTAATTGATGGTTTTCATGACAAGGATGAAGTCCACCGACAATCACCACTTGCGGATGTCAAAGTAGTCAAGCGAATCAACGAAGATAGAGTGAAGTTTCTACTATAATTGATAAAAGGTAATGAAATATTTGATGCAAGTCGACCTAAGATAAAATTGATTATTGACAAACATAGTTGGATGAACATAGATCTTCTCTGCGACATCAATCTCTTTGAGCGAAATTACTAGGGATTTCATTTGCAGCTTTTTCTCCTCGTGTCATTTGCATATTCCACTCGTGTGAACGACAATGGTTCTCCTTTGCAGTATTTTTCTTTTTTAAGAAATGAAAAATGATTTTTTTGTCCCAAATTTAATGTATTTTTTCCCTTTAAACCCAAATTAATACATAAACATTATAATATCAAAATCAGCTTTTATGTTGTTTACAATTAAATTTCTATAAACCCATGATTGATGATTCATCATAAGTCTCTAAAATACATTCTATGATTCTCAAGTGGATCCATCTTATGTCATAATAGCCGTGTTATATGATTTTTAGATGGATTGTCGCAAAAACGAGTGATGGTTGAGTAGTTCACAAAAACTGATAAATAATTATTCGCTGTAGGTACGAAGACTGGAAGAAATTAAATAAGGAAACAAGTGTTGATTACGTACGTTGGTTGGAAAAGTTTGAAATTCAGTTTTCCCATTGATTTTCTGGAAAAAATTCTCTTTATAATTTATATATAGAGAATCAGGAAAAATTCACTATGTATGAAAAGAAAATTCATATTCAAATAGGTTAATTAATAAATAGTAAAAACAAAAAAAATATAAACAAAAATTAAAAAATAATAATATACATTATGTACATATAAAATATAATACAAAAAAAACAAGAATTTACAAAATTTAATTAACTTTTGATAGGGTTGAGCCAATCAAAGCAATAGTGCAACGCAATGACGACTCTCGAAAATCCCAATGGCAAGCCATTGATTGGACTTTCACCCAAAAAAAATTAATTTAATATCGTGTGAATCAATGATTCACATATCAGATATTAAACTGATAAGAACAGATACTACACTTGATCTTAGCCAAAAGGCCGAGAAAGGTATGAGTTTTCTTGTATTCCCATGTCTCTTTATATAGCTCTCTTAATATCTAGATCTTGTATAAATTTCCGATGTGGGACTATAGGGAAAGCTATATAAATTTATTTTAACCCGATATAACAAATATTATAATAAAATATGAACTTAATAACCTGAATATCTTCTCATTACTAATTAGTAAAATACAAATTAGGTAAATATCCAAAACCTTAAATAGTAAAAATCTAATTCATATTTCCACTTAATAACCTCACTAATATTTCTCCAATTAATCAAATCAAATTCAATATTATCTTATTTGGGATCTTATCAACAAAACAAACTCACTTGCAGTTGCAGGTGACCATGGATATCTGAATCGAACCCGATATCATTAGATAGGGTAATAGTAGATTTACCCAATTTTACCGATACAATCGAAGAGCCACAGATTAATAATGGAAATGACAAGTAAGAATTCCAAAAGACAGTAAGTAATTATTTGAATTACATTCCTTACCCTCCACGAAGTAATCCTTATATGCCCGCCCGCCCGCCCGCCCCATACTAGACCGATTGCTCCACTTACGTTCTAGGAGGTAGAGGTTGCACACCTGTCTATCAAGTCCCCTAAGGTTTTGTGCAGTTTCTCCCTAATTAGTAATTAGTGATATCGGGAATTACGTCTAAAAAATAGTGGAGTAGGGATAAAGAAAAGATGGATATCCAAGAAATTTTCCTTAATTAAAAATAATAATTATATATATATATATAAGTCAAACTTGTAAATTGGATTCGATGTATAAATTTATGGTCTACGAGGAAGAAATCCACGAGAGGGCGGAATAGCAGAGAACGGACGGAAGAAGAAGAACCCTAATTTGCTAAAAAGACAGGGTGAGGGGGAGAGAAATCGCTATTTGATGATGGACGAGGTTAAGCTCTGGCATGACAAGCGAGAGAGGGAGATGTACGACAGTTTCGCCGATCTCTACGCTATAATCAAGACGACAGAGAAGCTTGAAAAGGCTTACGTCCGGGATCTGGTTTCCTCATCAGATTACGAAACAGAATGTCTTAAACTCATCGCACAATTCAAAACCTTATCTTCTTCACTCCGTGATTCCGTTCCTTCCGTTTTTAAATTCGCCGAAGCGTACAAGATGGACTGCCCCGCTGCTCTCAATCGCCTCGTCACATCAGCTGTTCCCGCAACCGTCGAACACCGTTCCGCCGCGTCTGTCGCTCAGACCGCATCCGCAGTCAATGTTGCCGAGTGCGTGCAGATCTTCATAACGGTTATGGATTCCGTCAAACTCAATATGGTAGCCGTCGATCAGGTTCGTTCGTTCGTTCGTTGCTCTTTATTTATTCTCAATACTCGACACTCACCGCGATCGTCATGTATCTATCATTCCTGTGTTTGTTTAGGTTCACCCCTTGCTGTCCGATCTGCTCATTGCCCTAGGAAAACTAGGCGGCGGTATTCTTCCAACGGATTTCGAAGGTAAGGTAAAGGTCAAGGAGTGGATCAGTAGGCTATCCATAATGGCCGCCGCCGATATGCTCAACGATCAGCAGTGCAGGCAGCTCCTTTTCGACCTCGAATCGTCTTACAACTCATTCATGGCTGCCCTACCCAGCGCCACAGGGTAGAGAGTAGTGACTGTTGCAACTTGCAACCGAAGTGATTAGTAAATTTACTAGTATTTGATTCTGTTTAAACAGATAATAATTTTTCAGAATCCCCAAATCCGTATACGTAATTTGTAATGTATTAATAAAAAAATAAAATTGCAATAAAATTTCATAATTTCCAAATTGTGTGTATCTTTTTGTATGTTGTATTCATTTCATTTCATTCTCTATCTTTGATTCGTCACACAATAATATCTGTTATATCTACTTCACCCGCCACAATTGCCACAGCAAAATAAGAAAGAATGTAAAATCAAAAAAAAAGAAGCTAAACAAATGAGCAAGCTAGATGGTAACGGTCATGGAACCAACTGTGATGACATTCTTTGATCGTCGAATTTCTCCATTGAATTTCTGCTGAGAAGAGCATTTTTCTTCATACATAATCCTCTGCCTTTCTTCATAATGACAAAAATCGTCAAAAATAGACATCTTCATCTCGCTTTCTTTGAAAATATTCAGCATACTAACTCCGGCTTTGTAAGGAACCTGCGAAAATCATATACGATTTTACCATGCGTGCAAGAAGCTAACCGTTTGGAATCATAAGGTGTTACTTACCTCTTGAGTGTCACGACTGTTGGTAACAGATTTGTTCTCGTTATTTTCTAAGATTATGTGCCGGAAGTTGCTGTTGGCGACATCTTTTACGATATGCCATTTCACAGGAAAGCTACCACTCCATTTGTCCTGCTGCCAAAAATCCATGTCCTTGTGGAAATCAACAGGACCCTTCATCTCAGACACACCACAAAACTGACCACTTGCATTAACCGAAAAAAACAAAAAAACAGGACACAGCATCTTCTTACTTTCGGATATCTTCTTTGCACCATCATAAGCAACGTCTAATCTTTTGTTTCCGCTTGGAGTGCTCGACCACATGTTGTATTTTATGCTCTTGTGAACATCGTCTTCACTGTAAGACTTGATCACAAAAAACCTTGCAGTTGGATACTTATCTGGGAACTCAGCCAAGTTGTAAGAACTGGGATCGATTGTTATGTTTCCATTTTCATCGACATTGCCAGCTCTTGTTGTGTAAGCTTTCACCGTAATTTTAGACATCAACTTCCCCCCAGACTTCCCTGATCTGGGACCCCTGTTTTGCTCTCCCAAAACAATTGGGCAACTATTTCTTCTATTGTTCATAGGTGGTCTTGTATAAAGATGATTGTTCGGATTAGATTCAAAATGATTTGAACCATTTCCTTGTACCGAGTTTTCATTTGGTGACAGTTGACCAGAAGTACTATGAACCTGTGATACAGAGTAAATTTGAAAGTTCTGTCATACAAACACAAATTTATTGATTTCGTACTTGTGAAATTTTATAACATACTTGTGATGGAGGAGTCCTGTCAAATGCACCAGATTTGAGAGGTGGATGAAAATTCTGAGCCTTATCAATCAATTTTGAAGGATAAAAGGGTTTAAACGAAGTAGGAAAAGTGGAATCAACAGGTGTTTGGGAAAAGTATCTTGGTCCATCTACATTGCCAGGCGCAGTAGCAAGCAAACCACGGGTATTTACAACCGGAGAGGTATTTGAATAATCAAAAACAGGCTGAGGAGCAAAGGAAGGGTAATATGGATATGAACCAGTAGGCATGTATGGTGGCTGTGCTTCTATAACAGCCCCAGGTATGAACGGATTATAAGGATTATACGGAGAGGCATAATTGGGAGGATGAGGAGGACAATACACATAAGGTAAAGCCTCAGCTGGTATTTGAAATTCTGCGATAATAATGAAAGATCATGTTACTACCAAGCACAAAACAGAATGATTGATCAAACCAAACGAAAAGCGATTGAGATGTTATTTTTACCGGGAGAAAATTCACCACCAATGTATTCTTGTTGTGGATAAGCAACGACATATCCCAATCCAGCATGATCCACATAGGGAGAACTCAAAGAAGGGTGGTGAGTTGATCGACCAGGTACGGGATTCAGGTTTGCATTGTTTGCTGCATACTGCATTGAAATGGAAGACGTTTTTTTCAAGAATGTATATACATACACATTTACGAAAAACGAAATAAATAAATAAACAAAAACTGACCATGTACATTGGCGGACCCCAATCATTATACGCATCCGTAGAAGTAGCCATTGATTCCTGCGCAAGAAACTAGATGCATGAAGAAAACAAGAGAAGCGCCGATTAAAACTGAAAACTGAAATCGAATTTACCAAAAGAAACGAGAAACCCTAGATGACAATTGAAAAATTATTTAATTATGTGTCCCGCGGGTTTGAAGATTAGGGACGGAGAAGAAGATGGAAAAAGACACAAACCCTAACCTTAAACTTACAGCTTATTGGGACGAAACAAACGACGGTGGAGAGCTCCCGCCGGCCGATTGGAGACGAGAAGAGGGAGAGGAAGATTGATCCTCTCTGCCTCGCGGGATCGCGATCGATGAGAAATGAGACTGTTTCTCGCCGCTAAAAACTAAAAAGTGGACCAGAAAACGTAATTACTTAAAAAATAAAATAAAATGGGCCTTTTATCAATTACTAATATGATCATGGGCCATGATCCATGAAATTAATAATTTTATTCTCATAAAAATCCATCACAATCTTTATATTTCTAGATATATCCTTGTGCTAAATAAAGAGTTGAGATTTAATCATTTAATTAACACGAAGGAACAGATATATTCATAAAGATTAAACAACACTAAGTATCTTCTTACTTACAGTAATTAAGCCGTGAACAATCTAGTTTTATTTACAAAGGACATTAACTGATTATTATTTTATTATTCAACACAATATTAATCAAGCCATGGACCCACAACCACGCATCAAAAAACATGGTGGCCAACAAGTCAACAGGCGGCGAGAGCTATGCTATGCCGCCGATGGTGCAAATACATACATCATCATCCTGAGGGATGATCCTCACCTCACGTCCCAAAGAAGAAGAACCATTTTTCTTCAACGTCGTCGAAGATTCCCGATCATCGCCGCTGTTGTAGATTTCCCACCATTTCTTCACCAGCATCTTTATATCACTCCTCTCCATATTCACCTCCTTCCCGGTGTATCTCCACGGCTTCGATCCATCAGCGCAGTAATGAACGACTTTAACCCTCTCCAGATCCACCTTACTGGGGTGCCTCCACAGCATGGCGAGGATCAAGTTGTACGCCTCTGGGATCGGTTCGTAGATTGCGTTGAAGAAGATGTTGAGAAAATCTTGCTCGGCAAAGGATGTCGGAGTGCTGGTCTTCAGTTTGGAGAGGAGGTTCTTGCAAGTTTCGACGTTAGGTTCCGTCACGAACATGCCAGCGTTGAAATAGAGAGGTGGTCGGGGACCAAACGCCGTCGGCCAATTCACCTTCTCCGGACACTGCTGGCAGTAGCCAATATTATGCTGCAAGGTATTAGCCCATGTTTTCTCACAAAAGCAGTCCATCACGGCGTAGAACCTCCCGTCGGGGAGGTCGAAGAGATGGTCAATGTTGCCAAAAACCTGGATGTCGGCGTCTAAGTACATAATCTTTCTGTACTCGGTAAACTGTATGTACAAAAAAAAATTATATATCGCCGGTAAAAAAACACGTAAAAATTATTATAAAAAAAAGGAAGACGAACGTTCCAAATTCGGAGCTTGGAGTAGTTAATAACATAGTACGCCATGGCGAATCGTGTCTGATTCTCAGGTGGATAGACGGGCTCAATTTCGCGAACGATACAACCCTGTGACCGGAGAAGTATCCGATGATCCTCCGGTACATCGGGAAGTATCGCCACGACCAATGGATACTTCGAACCAATCTTCCTCAATCCTTTCGCTAGTCCGACCACGCCTTTGACATAGTCTCCACTTCCAGCGAGAAACGTGACAAAAGCGCATGGTTTCTTTGCTCCGAGGATGTTGTCGGTAAAGACCATGATGCAAAAGACAAAAGTGCTTGGTTGGATTGAAGTCTTAAAGAGTTGGAAGCACTTGTTGTCTTTAAATAGAAGATGGAAGTTCAAATTTCATTAGGAAACGTGTTTTGCCTCATTTTTTTTTTACATGGTATCAAAGTATTTAACAATGAGTTAGAAGTTTAGATATTAGAACCCTTACTATTTCTTTAATAGTGAAAAAAGTATGACAATCTTAAAGCGTCTTATTCATCCATCCGCATTTTGAGTATAAGTATATAATATTTGTAACGGTTTTGGAAAAAATCTTCTCCAGTTACACAGGAAAATCTTTTTAAATCCAGTTATTTTTATTACGATTATATTGTAAAATTTTGATATATCACTCAAAAATAAATATTTTTACTTATAGATCGGGTGCTTGAAAGAAATGATCGACTGTTGCTGAAATGGAAACGTTCTGTTTATGTGATCTTCGATCATAACATAATATAATGTGGATTTCTTTTATGGGGGAGCCCAATGGTCTATTAAAAAAAGTATGATTAAATCTGATTGAGTATTACAAATGACTGTCTTATTTATACATTGATTTAGCTATTGGTTAATTTAGTTAGTTACTAGACTAACTACCCTAACTAATTTAACTTCTATGGACAAAGCTCATATGTAACCGCATGGTCCAATAATAGGTCTCAAATAATAAAATGCAATTTCACATAGGTATATAAGACTGAAAAATGCGGTTATAAAAACCCTCGATCATAGTAAATGGCCAAATGAGCTAGTCTCCTTGTATACCTTACTCACTTTTACGTCTCTACGTAGTTAGAAACTAAAAAATTAAAGTATCCTCGATCTACTTCGATCATGACCAACTTATTGGATTGATATTTATAGTTGATGGTGTGTGAGCTCGCGCTAGGGTGTTCACACACACAATTCTATAGTATTACTGTTCTAGGTAACCGAGATCTCTTTTCCTGTTGCACTATGGAAGGTATTTATAACTCCTGCCTTAGGGCCTGACTTGACGGGTCCAGGTACCAACAATAGTGAATTTATGATGAAAATGACTTTTTGGCGTACTAAATGAAAACTTAGAAATCTAAACGATGGAAATTTAATAAATCATGCACATATCTCGATAAAAGATTGAGATGAAATCATGAAATTTAATGAAGGATTAGAATTGACATTTTCATACAATCTTTTAGTCATTTTCATCAGAATCCAACCCAATATTTATAATATTAATTAAATTGGAGACAAAATAAACTTATCTTAATTATATTGGATTAGGGTTCATGTATCACTAACCCTGTTCATAATGGGAACATGAATATTGCAGTTGTTACATCAATGAGATTTGTTTATAACAATCATTGATAACTGATCTTTGATTTAGATGTGGACTTAATTATATTATAATTAAACAATTGTTTTCAACATTAATTTTTATGTATTAATTATGAAGTTATATATCATATCTTGCTTGCTTGATTGAATTGTCACACAATAATAATAAATAATATAAATATTAAAAATAATGAATGGATGAGATGTAATCAGATCTCTTCTAATCATGCATAATCGTCGATCTTAGTAGACGAAGATACGTATATATAAATATAATATTATAATTCAACCTAAAATATGAAAAAGCGGAACAAGTAGTTTAAAAGGAAAGGGAAGGCGTTAATTTGAATATTTTGACTAAAAGAAATTTCATTATTTTTGATCTTTTCTTGTAGACTGTACGTAGTGACTACATGGTATCACGGTTTGAATTATTAGATCTCTAGGGTAAAATTTGCTTTAATGTGGTTATTTTAAAATGAAGTTATAATAAAGTCACACCGTCTAAATTATTCATTTTCAATGGTCATTTTTAATCGTGATATGATATATATTTTTAATTAATAGCATTTTCGATGGTATCAGAAATCATTTTTCATGTGGATTCGGAAACGACACGTTGGTGGGAAAGAAAAAGAAGCAAGTGTTGTTTTCCATGTGCCCAAATGGAAGACGAAACCAAACCATACATTTTGAAGAGATTGGAGGAGAGAAGAAAAACCCCTGATACCATGTCGTCAATAGAATGAAAGATTTTATGGGCCTTAATTATTAGAATGAATGACTAATACCAACACCTCAATATATCACTTGGGACCGGCCTAAGTAATTCTAAAAGAGTTAATCACTTGTATTTATGTAACCTATATATACATGCGGCTATATGCATAGTTAGTTACGTACACTAAAACACAATTAATCGATACATGCACTTAAATTAGGCCGCCATCCAGATTAAGTACGTTCTTGACTTGGCGTTCTTCTTTACATACAAATCGCCATTTTAAGCGAAATTCAAATATAAATAAACATACGCAATTAACGTACCCTCTTGGCTCGTGGGATTAATTCATTAATTAAAACCCTTACTGTTAAAACTCTACATGGTATCAATTCACATTAACATGGTATCAGCAGAAGTTGGACCACATGCAAAGTATCCTTTGCCAATTAACCACACTACAGGAATATTTGCCACGTGTTAGTTCCACTTCCATAAACCGCCTGCCTGAATAACCAACCATCTATAATACATGCACGTACGTCATGACTAGTGCAGCACAAAAGATCGCCGACGAGGTGATTCTCGGGCGAGGTCCGTGGACAATAGAGGAAGACGCTGCTTTGATCAACTACGTCTCCGACAACGGCGAAGGGACATGGAACTCGGTGGCTCGCTGTTCTGGTAACTAATTAATTGGTTGATCTATAAACCCGCTCGATCAGAAATTAATTTTGAACACGTGCGTGCATGCATGCAGGACTGAAAAGAACGGGGAAAAGTTGCCGGCTCCGGTGGATGAACTACCTCCGACCCGACATTCATCGTGGGAATATAACACCAGAGGAGCAACTTCTGATACTCGAACTTCAATGTCGTTGGGGAAATAGGTTCGTTGAATCTTGAAATTGACAAACAAAACCCACGTACGTACGTCCAGGAATTTAATTGATAAGGTTTCCGTCAACCAGGTGGTCGAAAATCGCCCAGTATCTTCCCGGAAGAACCGACAACGAGATCAAGAACTATTGGGGGCCGGAACGAAAGTGCAGAAACAAGCTAGGCAGTTCCACTGCGATGTCAACGGCAAGCAATTCCAGGATATCATAAGATGTGTGTGGATGCCACGTCTTCTCGAAAGAATCCAAGCTACGAACACTGCCGGAGTAGTTTCTGGATCAAAAACAACTACCGCCAAGGGAGAACTGCTCCCCGAAGAGCATGCAGTGGTGACTGTGTTAGAAGCACATGTAGTCATGTCTATGGATATATAGCGCCGTTGGCGATGGTAATTGGTATGGTACTACCGGATACGGTGGTAGTTTGACCGACATCGTAAGAACCAACACTGGAGTTTGTGTGTATTACAACCAGGAGATTCTTCCGACGGTGGCCGATTTTGAAGTCCCAGAACGACGCGGGCGGAGTCCATGATATCTTTTGGGCATTGAATGAATTCTGATGACTTTTTATAAAAATATTGATGTGTGTGATTAAAAAAGAGAAACTAAAATTTATTTAGTCTACAAATCACATTGGAATTCGACATATAATATATCGTTTGAAATATAATTTAATTTCCAATATTTAATTCGACAGAAGGAGTAATTTCCAATATAATTTTCTCGACAAACCTGCGTAATCTTATGTTCTATTTAAGCAGTCTTTTAATGACTCTGTTATGCTGCTGATCACTCCTTTACTCCCCTCTCAAGATCTGAAATAAATATTTATGAATACAAACTTGATAGAGGATGAAGTGATTTCAAGTTCACCCATGGGTTTAATACAAAGAACTAACAACTATTTATCTAAGTGGACTAATAGTCCAATAGCGGTCCAAGTACTCCTTTTGGCCCACTCGTGTTAGTTTAAGTGGTGAAAATAGCAGATTCGCCCTTGCACTTTATTAGTGGTAAAAGTTGCTCCATTAGCCTCGCCTTTTCTTTCTCTTGACAAACCAACGTAACCTTATGTTCTATTTATTTTCTTATAAGTTCAATTCAGCATAAGCAGTCTTTTAATGACTCTGTTATGCTGCTGATCATTTCTTTACTTGTAAGCAAAAAATAGACCAAGATTGATTATCAAATATTAATGTCGTCTTATATTCTCCTTGATATCTTTCAAACCATCAACATACCAATTAATGTATTGATTAAAATAAACCCTTACCGAATCGAGAAGTTGACTTATTATTTTCAAAGTATTTTTTTTGTGAAATCTTATTATTTGAATAGGCTGATCAGTTTCAGGTGTGTCAAACACTCCATGTGTCAAATTGTTGTACGTCGTTAGATCTTAATCCTCCGCCTCACATTTCATTATTTATTAACAACTCCACTCTGTACAACGATGTTGTATTCATCAATGCGTTGTATGTTACATTATCCTCGAGTTGTATGTCACATACCGTACTGCGTTATTATTAGTAAGTAAAGGAGTTAGTTATTATTCTAACAACAATTAGTTAGAGATTAGTCATAGTATAATAGTATAAATAGAGAAGGTATTACAGATGTACAAACACAATTGATTTGCATAAATCGTATACAGTTTCATTCACAATATGGTATCAGAGAGCAGGCGATTCTTCCCGCGATCAAGTTTTTTCCACAACAAATGGAGCATAATCGGCCCCTCTAGGCCAACGATCTCCGGCCGCGACTTCTCCAATGCAGGCGCAGGTCACCCATATCCTGCCGTGCCAGGAGTTACAACATCGTCGCCGATTCATCGTCGTCGCACGACACCCGCATCACCGATTTTAGATCCTAATCCTCCGCCTCACATTTTATTATTCATCAACAACTTCATTCTGTACGACGACGTTGTATTCATCAATACGTTGTATGCTACATTATTCTCGAGTTGTATGTCATATACCGTATTGCGTTATATGACGCATTTGACACACCCAATTTGTGACACACGCATAGTATAATTTGAAAATTAGTAAAAAATTTAATCATATATATCTTGTCTAAAAGATATTTTTTAGTTGTCTTGTATTCTCCATGACGTCTTTCAAACCATCAACATACTAATAATGTTTTGATTGAAATAAACCCTTACCGAATCGAGAAGTTAACTTATTATTTTGGAGATATTTTCTGGTGAAATCTTATTATTTGAAGAGGCTGATCAGTTTCAGATGTGTCAAACACTCCATGTGTCAAGATGTGTCAAATCGTTGTACGTCGTTAGATCTTAATCTTCCGCCTCACATTTCAATATTCATCAACAACTTTACTCTGTACGACGACGTTATATGTTACATTATCATCGAGTTGTATGTCACATACCGTATTGCGTTATATGATGCATTTGACACACCTAATTTTTGGCACACCTGAAGTGCGCCCTATTTGAAAATTAGTAAAAATTCAAATCATATATATCTTGTCTAGAAGATATTTTTTAGTTGTCATGTATTCTCCGTGACATCTTTCAAACCATCAACATACCAATAATGTCTTGATTGAAATAAACATTTACCGAATCGAGAAGTTGACTTATTATTTCGGAGATATTTTTTGGTGAAATCTTATTATTTGAAGAGGCTGATCAGTTTCAGGCAAGCTTTTTCAAGCGGCCAGACGATGCCTGGGGTCGCATATTGCATTTGCGAGCACCTGGTCGCATATGCTACCCAATATGAGATGTTTTTATTTATTTATTTATTTATTTATCAATATACCCCTCTGTATTCTCTATATTTTATATAAATCCATGATATTATAAGTCATAATAAAAATCATAATTAAAATAATATAGTGATTAATAATACTTAAACTCTTAAAATCTGAAAAACTTAAACAAACATTCAAAACAACAAAAGTATTAGGTCCAAACATCAAAGTAAAAGTGTAATTCAATCACTTAGTTCTAAATTCTAAATTCTAACTTCTAACTAAGTGTGTCGTCAAGTTCATCTTCGACGTCATTCAAGTGCGGATCCATTAAAAACCCTTTATTATCTTCATTGACATTTGTTCTTGTTCTTGTTGATGGTCCCTCATGCTCGGACACACCACTAGCTTCCCATACATTAGTCCATGTTAAACCACCATCTTCGTAGACAAATTCACCAGATGCTCTATCGACACCTGTTACCCATTCACTAGAGTAATTGATATCACTTATTGCAATGGGATCATAAGTCTTATCGTCGATCTGTTCGATTTATTTTCAGAAATCGATCTTTCAAACGTTCGTTGTAGTTAATATAAACCAACTATTAAAAGCGATCAACTTCCAAACGATTTCTTCTTTTGGTGTGAATCTGATGAAAAATAAATAATTTGAAATTTAATTTACATCGTAAAAGCATACTTGATTTATTATTCAAAGTCCAAAATACTTACGAAATCAAAAGTGCTCCAGTTTCTCTCACAACTAGAAGATGCGGTAGTAAGATTTATAATCCTCGTTGCCAACAACATGAGTTCTGGAGTTGACACCTCAAAGTTAGACCACCAATTTTCTGAAATCAAACATAGTGACACCCCTAAGTATCTTTCGTATGAATTTTATAATTCAATCTTAAATTCTGAAATCACTTAATTACTAGGATCCGTTGTTGGAAGCGTGTCGATGGCTACCTTCATTGAGAAGTCACATGTTGCATTCTTGTAAGAAATGAGTTGTTCCATGATTTGTGAATGCTCTTCAAGAGGTGTCATTCTTAGCATACAATCTCTGAAATCTTTTTCATATCTTAGTGCCTTTATAAGCCCTTCTCTAGAAGTATTTCAAAAGTAAGCAATTAATCCTTAAAACCTTAAAAAAATAAAAATAAAAGAAATTAGGTAAAAATCTTACTTCTCCTTCAAATCGTAGTAAAAATGGGGGTTTAGAAATGCACCAGCTCCAAACAAAGGCTTATGAAAATGTTTGTCCCAACGCTTGGTAAAAATCACCTTTAATTTAGTCAACATCACTGGCTTACTTGCGAAGTGAGTTTCAATTCTTTTTTTTGCAACTTCTAAACGAGGAATGACCTCTGCCATTGATGGTTTACTATCTTCATCAACCAATCTCAACAAAATCACCAATGGTTCAGAAGCGGTCATATAATCATCTAAATTTTTCCAAAAAAGACTGTTGAAGATATGACCATGAATCTGTTGTCCAATCCCAACATCAATCCATCTACGCCAGTCTAATGCACTTAAGGCATCTCGATGCTTCTTAATGCTCTGCAAGGTCAGAAATGATGTAGCAAATCGAGTAACCCTACAACAGACTAGCTCTCTGTTGTTGGACTTTTTTAAAAACTCGCAATGTATCACTGAATGATTGTAAATGTAATTTATGATCTTACGACCCATCACAATAGCATTCTTCAGAGAGCTAATCTTCCCAATGTCTTCTAACATCAAATCAATACAGTGGGAGACACAAGGGGTCCAATACAAATGATCATACTTCTCCATTAGTTTCTCCCCAGCTTTAACGTAGTTATTCGCATTATCTGTACAAATTTGAATAACATTTTTTACTCCTATCCTTTGCATCACTTTATCTAAGGTAGATACCATGTAATCGACAGTTTTCGTTTCAGCTGAAGCATCAATAGAGTATATAAATAAAATGAACCCTTGCTTGAATTCACTATAAAGTTGATAATTGATCTTCCCCTCTTATCCGTCCAGCCATCAGACATGAGAGAACAACCAGATAGACGTCAACATTTCTCGTGATCTTTCTTCATTTCATCAATTTCTGAAACCACACCTTCTAGAAGAGAGCCGCGTAATCTACTGATAGTTGGAGATGTATAACCCCAACCATACCTTCCAACTTCTTCTAACATAACGTGGAAATCGAAGCAATCTCTTACATTGAAAGGGATGCCGACGTTGCAGAAGAATTTCGCCACACAAATATCAACAATAAGCCTTTCCTCTTTCTTCAACTGCTCAACAATTAGGAGTTATTTTGCTAACATTCTAGATCTCACAATGTCATTTAATTTCTGTCCTTCTTTCAAAGACAACGCATCTACGGCCGCATTGATCGAACCTGATGATGAACAAAATGACGGCTTCACAGTAGTTGACCGCTTCTTTGCTCTCTTCGGAAGTGAAGAATTATCTTCAACTATCAGTACATCATCATCATCAGATTCTTCGTTCACAACTTTCTTAAACATTTTGATTGTCATTGTTTTAGCCTTCCTCGTATTCTCATACTGAAGCACTTCGTTTCGAACAAATTTTGTTGATTTTAGACACTTCACGCAATTGCGGTCGCCTCCAATGATATGCCCTTTGAACCGAGCAATCCCCGCTTTCGAAATGAAATGGCAGAAAAGACACTTCACCTTGTTTGAGTCTTTATTCACCATAACCCCATATTTCCATGCCGGATCATTTGATTTGGGTCTCATCAATGAGCATGTTTTCTCTTCTTCGGTGGTTAACGGATGCCATTTGAATTTCGTGTTTCATTCTCTCGTCATCCAATTCCACATTTTCTTCAAACGTATTCATGGGCTCATCTTCTTCATGATCCATGGTTTGGATTTGATCTTAGCTCTAAAATTTAAGAAAAAAAGTACATATCGTATCTTCAAAAAATAATTCAGATCTTATCTTCAAAACAAATTCCAGATATGTAACAAGCCACGGTAGAGGGGAAACTTCCCAAATATTGGAATCCTTATGTAAAAACAGTAAAACTATTTTATTGTTACTTGTTAGGACTTAAGAAAAGGAAATCATGATAAAGATAAACATGGGGCTGGCATATAGGCATAAACTGTTCAAACTGTGGCTACAAAATGTTCAAATGTTCCAATAATGTGAAAATGAAGTAACCGAGTAAAAATGAGTAAAAATATTCCACATGGGGGTTGGGGCTATAAACCGTTCAAAGTTCAAAGTTACAAAAGGCAGATCGGCTACAAAAGTTCCACTAATAAATAAGTTCTGATCGGTTATAAATTTATGGCCGATCAGAACTTACAACTTCTGATGAAAAAGGCAGAAGTGCAGAACTTACAAAAAAGTGAAAATAACCCTTAAAGTAGTTAGTAAAAACCGCCGGCGAGCTTAAAGGAGAGGTCCGGCGAGGTGAGAAGAGAGGAGGAAGAAATGGATTTCCATTTTTTTGGCAAGGGGGAGGGTGACAACGGTTAGATTTTCAGATTTAGGGTTATTTTTTACTTATATATAGGATTTTTTATTTTTTATTTAATTGGCTATTTTTTTAAGTTCCTTAAGTTGTTACAAAATAATATTATTCATTACAATTTTTTAATTTTTTACTTGGGTAAATGGGTCTGGCTAAGTCGGATCCGACCCGGATCCAGCTAAGCCTTATAAATATGCGACCCCCCAAATATGCGATTGGGGTTTGCACCTGGTCACATATACGTGCATATGCGACAAATCAAAAACCTTGGTTTCAGGTGTACCAAACACTCCATGTGTCAAGATGTGTCAAATCGTTGTACGTCGTTAGATACTAATCCTCCGTCTCACATTTCATTATCCATCAACAACTCGACTCTGTACGACGACGTTGTATTCATCAATACGTTGTATGTTATATTATCCTCGAGTTGTATGTCACATACCGTATTGCGTTATATGACACATTTAACGCACCCAATTTTTGACACACCTAAAGTGCGCCCTATTTGAAAATTAATAAAAATTCTAATCATATATATCTTGTCTAAAAGATATTTTCTAATTATCTAGTATTTTCCTTGACGTCTTTCAAACCATCAACATACCAATAATGTCTTGATTGAAATAAACTCTTACCGAATCGAGAAGTTGACTTATTATTTCGGTTTCTGATGAAATCTTATTATTTGAAGAGGCTGGTCAATTTCATGTGTGTCAAACACTCCATGTACCAAAATGTGTCAAATCGTTGTACGTCGTTAGATCCTAATCCTCCGCCTCACATTTCATTATTCATCAACATTTCTACTTTATACGACGACGTTGTATTCATCAATACGTTGTATGTTATATTATCCTCAAGTTGTATGTCACATACCGTATTGCGTTATATGATGCATTTAACGCACCCAATTTTTGACACACCTAAAGTGCGCCCTATTTGAAAATTAGTAAAAATTCTGATCATATATATCTTGTCTAGAAGATATTTTTTATTTGTCTTGTATTCTTCTTGACGTCTTTTCAAACCATCAACATATCAATTAATGTCTTGATTGAAATAAACCCTTACCCAATCGAGAAGTTCACTTATTATTTCGAAGATATTTTTTAGTGAAATCTTATTATTTGAAAATTAGTAAAAATTCTAATCATATATATCTCTTCATCTCAACTTATCATTTCAATTTTTCTTCCACAATAAAAAAATATGTGTCATATTTAATATTAAATAATTTTATGTTGGATGATCAAATGTGTCAGTTTTTATTTGGTTTTCAAATAATAAGATCTCATCTGAATTTTGCCCTATCTAAATAATCCGAATTCGTTCGATTAGTATTCGAATATTAATTTTAATATCTGAATTCGAATTCGATTAAAATTGTCTAAATTTGGATATAACTTAATCCGAATTTTTGAATAAATCATACTTATATTTGTAAAAAAAATATTTTTAATATTATAAAACTTAAATTATTAATATCCGAATTTGGATAATTATCGAGGGATATATATTAAGAGTATTCATATTTGAATTCGTTTAGTTTCGGATAGTAATTTACTAAATTTAGATATCCGGATTCAAATTTTGGATATCCATTGAGAGCTCTATTTGTTGTAGTATGTACCAGTAGCAAAGATAGTAATAATCAAAACAATAATTGTCATGCCATCTCTGCAATAAAAGGATGGAATCTATACAAACTAGATGTAAATAATGTTTTTCTACATGGAGAGCTAAATGAAGAGGTTTATCTAAAACCTCCACAAGGTCTTCTAAATGAAAGAGACAAAAGAATATGTAAGCTAAACAAATCACTATATGGTTTAAAGCAAATTAAGCATCTAGGAATTGGTTTGAAAAATGAAAAAATACATTAATACAAATTAGTTTTGAACAAACAAAATCAGATTATTCATTGTTCACAAGGCAACAAATTAAAATATAATATACGTAATTATATATGTTGATGAGATAATCATTAGAGGAAGTAATGAAATTAATTGAAATTGCAATAGTAAAAGTGCAATTAAAAAATCAATTTAAACTAAATTGCAATAGTAAAAGTGTAAGACTTGGGTCAGCTAAATTATTTTTTAGGAATAGAAGTATCCAGGTCACCTAAAAGATTTTTTTTGTCCAAAGAAAATATATATGTCTTAGGCATACTTGAAGAAAGTGAGTTATCTAGAGCAAAACCTTCCAAAATACTCATGAAAAGACACATAGACCTAAGAAATGATAAATCCAAACAAATAAATGATCCCACATTTTACAGAAAAATGGTGGGAAAATTAATATATTTAAACATAACTAAGCCTGATTTAAGTTTCCATGGCTAAGTCAATTTATGAGTGAACCAAAATACATACATCTTCAAACCTTATTTAAAGTCATTAGATATATCAAAAATGCCCTAGGACAAGGTCTATTATATAAAACAAGCAATAAATTAGATTTACATGGATACTGTGACTCAGACTGGGCATCATGTCAAATAACAAGAAAATCCACATCTGGATTCTGTATTATGTTAGGAAGCTCTTTAATTTCATGGAAATCAAAGAAGCAAAACACAGTATCTAGATCTTCATGTGAAGCAGAATATAGGGTGATTGCTTAAACAACATGTGAAATCACATGGATTCATCAACTTCTTGATGAACTTAAAATAAAGATATTAAAACCAACATCATTGTATTGCGACAATAAATCAGCAATACATCTTGCCAATAACCTAATTTTTTATAAAAGAACTAAACACAAAGAAATTGACTGTCATTATATCAGAGAAATGATTAGTAAAGGCAAGATATTTAAAAAAAAAATTGAAACCAAGTTCCAAATTGCAGATATGCTTATCAAAGCACTTGGAGATCGAAGAAAGTATATCATCAGTATCCTCCAAACTTGGAATAGAAAATATATATTCTCAAGCTTGAGGGGGGAGTAAAGGAATAAGTGAAGGACTTAAATACAATTAAGTTTTTATTTTGGACTTGCAGGAATTCAGAGATCAAAATGCAAAATCAAGATCCAACTGCAATTAGTTAATTGTTAGATCTAAGTTAGTTGAGTTTTGTTAATTGTAATTACTATAAATACTCTTATAATTACTAGTTAATATATAAGAAAATATTTCCTTTTCCCTTCATTCTTTTAGTATCTTCCCATATACGATTTAGGGATTTCTTTCCCAAATCCAAAAGTCATCGCCGGTGCTTCAAGCTCCTCGTCGTCAGCGAACGTCGGCTGCTATAGATGGCTGTCACGGATGGAAATACAGGAAATAACATATACCTCCGCCGCGATCTGCTTCGGACATCCGTTGATTTATTCACGAATCTGGGGCACTCCTTTAGATCAGGTGAACTTGTTCATTGGATCTATCTGATACACTTGTATCATATTGGACCCATGATACAGTATCAAGCCGGTATCAAGGAATCGGAGGAGTCTCTGTTCAAGAAGGATTTGACCTGGGCGATCAACCACAGTCCCCGATTCAGAGATCGGGAAGCCGATCTAGAAAAGAGACGAAGCGTGATCAAAAGATCGTATTTCCTCTCGATTGGATTCTCTGAGCAGCAGAGGTGAAGTCTGGAGCGGAGATGATAGGACGATGATGCGGAGCAACTGGATTGAAGGAGTCGAGACGGAGATGGAGGGGATCGACGATGACCGGAGCGATCGGGCGATGCGGCGGTTACGGAAATGAAGTGGAATGATTAAGGGAAATTTTTTAGTATTTCATTCGATAAAATGTAAAATACATATGGTGCCCTTTTATAGGGGAATTACATAGGGTGCTGAATGAAAATAATCTAAATTAAAAACAAGTTTCAAAACTAACGGAATTAAACTAAAGATAAGGTCCTTCCTGCAAAATCACCCTTAACTAACTTACCTACTCAAATCAAAGCTGGCAGTCCACGCTGGCGCCCGCGTGGCTCGCTTCTCCCGGGGCCGTCCGCGACCTAATTCCCTCTTTTGCTCCTCGGCGACTCCTGGCTCCATCGTCGCTGCTTCTTCAACAGTTTCTTCTTCGGTTACTTCGTCGTTCAAGTCCAAGGTCTCCGTTAGGTCTCTGACCGCCTCCTTTGAGTTCACCGGCGCTGTAAAATGATACCCCTCTCGAAGAACCACCTTGTCCTCAAGGTGTATAGAGGGAAAGAGCTTGCGCAGCACCTCGACGTCCTCCCACGATGAATCCTCGACCGGTTCCCCACACCACTGAACCAGTGCCTGTGCAACTTGATTTTCCTTGCGGTAAATAACCCTGTAATCAACAATGGCCAATGGAATTAATACTGTCTCATTCTTTACTGCAATTATAGGTGTCAACTCCTTCTCTTCAGGTGGGCTACCCACGAACTTCTTCGACAAGGAGATGTGGAACGAGTCATGGATCCTGCTTCCTGTAGGCAGAGATAATCTGTAAGCAACCTAGGTAATCTTTTCTTTAATTTTGTATGGGCCAAAGTATCGCTTGTTTAGCTTGTTATGGAATCGTATTGCTACTGAATTTTGCCTGTATCTTTTGAGTTTAACCAAAACCCAATCACCCACATTGAATTGTATTTCTTTCCTGTTTTTATCAGCATTTGATTTCATTCTTTTTTGTGCCTTGATCAAGTTGTTTTTCGCCACTTCCAAGGCCAATTCTCTATCATTCAGTTCTCTATCCACTGCATCTATGGCCGAACTTCCTTCAACATAACTTGGTAATATAGGGGCCTCCTTCCCATATAGTATTTGGAATGGTGTTTGTCCCACAGAAACATTATAGTTAGTATTAAACCAGAACTCTGCCCAAGGGAGTAGGGATAGCCATTTCTTGGGATCTTCATGTGCTAGTGATCTCAGATACATCTCGATGCTTCTGTTGACCACCTCAGTTTGGCCGTCACTCTGAGGGTGGTAGGCAGTAGAAAAGTTTAGAGTTGTCCCACTGAGTTTATTCAACTCTTTCCAAAATTTGGAGAGAAATACTCTGTCTCGATCAGAAACTATGGAATTAGGGTAGCCATGCAGTCTAACTACTTTTTTTACAAAGAACTCTGCCACCATGGAGGCTGTGTAACTTGTTGGAAGTGCTCCCAAATGGCATGATTTTGACAGTCTGTCAACTACTACAACTATGACTGTTTTACCTTGAACTTTGGGAAGATTAGTGATAAAATCCACAGATAAGTCATGCCACACTGAAGGGGGAATGGGAAGTGGCATTAACAGCCCATATGCCTTCTGATTAAGGGGTTTCATCTGTTGGCAAACCAAGCATTTTTTAACATAATTTCTGATGTCATTAGACATACCCTGCCACCAAAACTGAATTGAAATCCTTTTGATGGTTCTTTCTATTCCTGAGTGTCCTCCCAAGGGTGAATCATGGAATTCCTTTAAGAGCTTTTGAATTATCTCGGAATTTTTTTTTAGATAATACTTCCCCTTGTAAAACACCAGCCCCTGTCCCACAGTAAAATTATGAGTTTTTCTGGAATTTGAGTTGATGTTATGAATCAGATTTTGTGTCTCCGGGGACTGTTCATTCTCCCTCTTCATCTCATCTACTAATGAGCACATAGAAGCTGATAGGGCCAATAAGGATCCCTTCTGATTATCAGCTTTATTACTGAATATAATCTCCACTTCTTCATGGCACCTAAATAGGGCATCTGCCACCTTGTTATCCTTCCCGGGTTTATAGAGAATAGTGAAGTCATAACCAAGCAATTTACACAGAAAAACTTGTTGCTCTGGAGTTTGAATTACCTGTGTTAGCAAGTTTTTCAAACTTCTGTGATCAGTTTTGATCACAAAATGGCTCCCAAGTAAGTAATGCCTCCACTTACCCACTGCTTGGGTAATTGCAAACATCTCCTTGATGTATATAGAAGCTGAAGCCAACCTTCCTCCTATCTTTTTACTGTAGAAAGCTATAGGATGCTCTTTTTGTTGCAGAACAGCACCAATACCTGTGTTGCATGCATCAGTTTCTACAACAAACAATTTATCAAAATCAGGAAATTTGAGCACCGGAGCCTTAGTCATGGCCTCTTTTAATCTGTTAAAACTTAGAGTAGCCAATTCAGACCAGGAGAAGGAATCCTTCTTTAATAGATCAATCATGGCAGAAGCTATTTGAGCATATCCCTTGATAAATTTCCTGTAATAACCTGTAAGGCCCAAAAACCCTCTTAGTTGTTTCAGATTTTTTGGAATAGGCCATTCCAGCATGGCTGAAATCTTTGTGGGGTCAGGATTTACACCTTCTTTACTAATAATATGACCCAAAAATCCCATGGTTTCTTGGCCAAAGCAACATTTAGATTTTTTTGCAAGCAACTGATTTTCTTTCATCAATTCGAAAATGAGCTCCAGATGCTTAACATGATCAGCAACTGAGGTGCTATAGATTAGAATATCGTCAAAAAAAATAATGATAAACTTCCTCAGATATTTCTGAAAAACCCTGTTCATGGCTGCCTGAAATGTAGCTGGGGCATTGGTCAGCCCAAAAGGCATCACCAAGAATTCATAGTGACCCTGGTGTGTTCTGAAAGCTGTTTTCTCAGTATCTTTGGGGTTTATCCTTATTTGGTGGAATCCGGATCTCAAATCTAGCTTTGAGAAAATTACAGCTCCTTTCAGCTCACCCAATAATTCATCAACTGTAGGTATTGGAAACTTATCTTTGATAGTAATGGCATTCAGGGCTCTGTAATCAACGCAGAGTCTGTAACCTCCATCCTTCTTCTTGACTAGCAATACTAGAGATGAGAATGGGCTGGAGCTTGGCCTAACAGTGCCCTGATTCACTAACTCCCTCACTAACCTCTCAATTTCCCC
>LFYR01001365.1:8593-30895 GCA_001185155.1 Zostera marina
GATTCACACAGGCAATCGCCGACTCCACCTAGTGAGTCGCCGATTGCGGGTTATTCTGCTAGCTAAGAGTGCTGTCCACGGCTTGGTTCAAAAAGGCCATAAGTTGAATCGCCGACTCCACATAGGGAGTCGCCGATTCCTTTAGCTTTTTGAGCAAGTGCTGTCAATGCCTTTTGCTCTGGCACTTTCACTTCCATATAGGTTGGATTTTTCATAGAAAATCACCTATCCACACTGAGTAGGCGATTCCCACAATCGAGTCGCCGACTCCCATACTGAGTAGGCGATTCCCACAGTTGAATTGTCAATTCGGTCATCGTCTTCATTCATCGCTTCGGCTGAATAAGACCACACTGAGTAGGCGATTCCCACAATTGAATCGCCGACTCCCACACTGAGTAGGCGATTCCCACAATGGAATTTTCGACTCGGTCATCGTCTTCATTCATCGCTTCGGCTGAATAAGACCACACATAGCCCAGCTCTTTTACCGAAACGAAAATCCATCGTCACGGTTGGATTCGCATCGTCGTTTCGGTAAAAAAAAAAAAGAGTATGGGGCTTTTTACCTTTTTTCACTACCAGTGATTCTGTCGGTCCACCTCCGGAATACCCAGATCTGACTTTGGGATTCTACGACCACACATCACGTGAAAAAAGTTTTCTCTACAAGTGCAAAAAGGCAGAATTTCCCAACAGTGCAAGGAATCTTTTCTGGGAAAGGTCTAAACAGGCATCCCGGAAACGACCTCCGGCGGCACGATTTTCTGCTGAAAAATTGCAAAAAATTTGCGATATTTTTTGCTAATTCCAAACTTTGGGGACTAGTAGTACTGCTCAAGGGGGTCACAAAACTACAAAGAAATATTATACGAAATTTTTTCTGTTTTGTGACACCCGGGGGGACAGGTACCTACCCATAGCTTCCAACATTTCGGAAGAACTTCCAATCGTAGTCTGTTGCTTCGACCCGATAGAAGCAACCATCCCATTTATGGCTCCTTTTACTAAGGATCATAAAAAGAAAGCTCGTGCCATTGCTACTGAGGTAGAAGCTTCTGGTAGGAGGGTTGGTGCCCGTACTATACCAACCTCCAATATACCACTTTCGACACATGAGGTGCCCTCATCACTACCATCAAATGGGGGGGTGAACCTAACTCCTGCGCTACAAGAGAGGTTGATTAACTTTATGGATTCTATGGAAAAAAGAGTTAGCAACCTCGAGAAAGCAAGGGACAAGAAGGCCATCACCCGCGAAAGAGCGGGTGAATCTGGGTCTTACTATCCTCCGTCTACGGAGAAAAAGAGGAAATCTCCAGCACCTCCTAAGGAAAAAGCTGGACCTAGCAAGAGTCGCACTCACAGGACTCTTACAACAAAGTTCGTGGAAGATCTTCGTCGGAAGCTGGCTGACAATCCGGTCGCTAGCAGTCCGATCGAGTTCTTGAGAATCAAAAGCGCTCCTTTTCACAAGGACCTTTTGAATGAATCTTTTCCACCAAACTGGCGGGTACCCAAGATAGAAGCGTATGACGGTTCGAGTGATCCAAAAGATCACATCAACCTCTACCTTAGTGTCTTGGAACCGCAGACCACCGATAGCGGACTGTTGTGTCGGGCATTCCCCGACACTCTCAAGGGCAACGCTTATCGGTGGTTCTCTGGTCTGCCAGCTGGCTCGGTCTCCAGCTTCGCGGACCTTTCTTCGAAGTTCATCACCCAACATGTGGGGATGATCAGAATAAAACACAGTGCCAACGCACTGCTCGCATTACGACAGAACAAACTGTCTCTGAGGGATTACACGATTAAGTTCACTTCGATGATGACAGAAGTGAATGACCTAATCCCGAGTCTGGCCATAGCGGAGTACATGAATGGGCTAGTACCCTACTCCCCTTTGGCCCAGAACCTTACGCTCCATAAAGTGGAGACCCTCCCCGACCTCTTCCAACGAGCTCAATCGTTCATTGAGATAGAAGAGGAGAACAATAATAAGCTGGACGGAGTCGAGCCGCCCAGCCGGAAAAAACCTCGCTATGAAGATACATACGAGGATACAAGTTCCCAGTCTGAAACCTCGACTAGTCCTCCTCGGTACAGAGAGGAGCTTCTCATCAACAGTTATGACCACCATAGTCATCACTCACACTCTCAGTCTGGTAACAGTTATGGCCACGAAAGCCATAGCTCACACTCTCGGCCCAGTAACAGTTATGACCATAGCCCACGCTCTCAATCCTATGACAGTGATGGCAACCAGAGCCACAGTTCACACTCGCAATCAAATGCATCACATTAGTAGTGAGGAACTATCACCTGTTAAGAGATAGGATTGGCCAGAGTAACCATGCAGGCTATGCTTCTGTCAGTGGCAACCAGCGACCAAAACATGTCGATTGTTTTATTTGTCGCTCATACTATTCTCATGTATCCTCAATAGCGATATTATTCTAAATAAATCTCTCTTTAATCCATACAGATATATGCAGTATCGTGTTTAGAATAATCATCCATCGTTTCAGACGGATCAATCATCCATCGCTCCGGCTAGATGATATCCGTCTTTTCAACCTCATGTATCATCCATCGCTTTGGCTGGATGATACACGTTGCTCAGACCTAGCTTACGACCCGCGAGTCTAAGCGATGGTTACAAAATCCAATTTACGTCCAGAGTGGCTAAATTGCGATCACAAGTCTAGTTTACGATTTATGAGTCCAAAGTGCGACTTAAGAATCTAAATCGGATTTTCATTTACGAATCTAGCCCCGATATTCTAAATTTTCGACTACAATCATCGATACCCTCGTTTTCAATCTATTTTGTCACTATGGCCTTAATAGACCAAGGATCATTTTGTCGCCTTGGCTTTAATGATCCTATCCCATCTTGTCGCTATGGCCTTGATAAGGATCGAGAGTCACTCTGTCGCTATGGCCGGAGCTTGGCTAAAACACCATGTATCTGGCCTGTGAATGATCCTTTTCAGTAGATGTTCAGTCAGGACATTGATCGTATAAGCCAGAAAATATGCTTGAAACCTTCGTGCTGCATGTACGATGGCGAGAACAATCTTTTTTATTAGAGGATACCGGGTCTCTGCCCCTTCTAGCCCCTTTGAGTGATAGTAGATAGGTATTTGCTCACTATCTCTTTGGAAAATTAGTACTGCGCTGATTGCCTCTTCTGATGCTACTACATATATGTATAGATCCTCCCCTGCCTGCGGGGAGGCTAAGTGTGGTAGTGATACCAAGTGCTTCTTTAATTGTTCGAATGCATGTTCGCATTCCATGGTCCATGTTACTGCCCCCTTCTGACTTGTTTTGAGCAGTTGGAAGAAGGGTTTACACTTGCCTGCTACCTTGGATATGAATCTGCTCAAGGCATTGATCTTCCCATTGAGTCTTTGTACTTCTCTAATGGTTCGTGGTGGCTTTGTCTCCAAAATTGCAGTTACCTTTTCTGAGTTAGGATTTATTCCTCTTTGGCCCACATAGAACCCTAGGAATTTTCCCTCCTGGACCCCGAAGCTGCATTTGGATGGGTTGAGCCGCATTTCGTACCTTTTCAGAGTTTCCAGTATTTCTCGCAGATCTTGTGGGTGATCTCTTGCATGCCTTGATTTACTAGGATGTCGTCTACATATGCTAGGACGTTTCTCCCTACCTTCTCTTTGAATACCTTGTCCATGAGCCTTTGGAAGGTTGCGCCTGCATTTCGTAGACCAAATGGCATAACCATGTAGCAGAAAGTTCCCCATTCTGTGATGAATGACGTAGCTTGCTCATCTACTTCTTTCATGAGTATCTGATTGTAGCCCGAATGTGCATCCATCATTGATAGTAATTCATTCCCGGAGGCATCATCTACTAATCTGTCGATTGAGGGGAGTGGATAAATGTCTCTTGGGTAGGCTTTATTGAGATCTGTGAAGTCTACTTCCTTCGTCACTTCCTGTTGGATTTCTTCACCATTACCGGGTTGGCTAGCCACTGTGGGTATTTGACTTCGCGTATATGTCCTGCACTGATTAACTTTTCTATTTCGGCCCGTGCTGCTTCATTACTTTCGGCTGCGAGGATCCTTCACTTCTGCCGTATTGGAGTGAAGTCCGGGTCAATGTTTAGCTCATTGCTTTTCTGTATGAATCCCTCGAATCCCTTTGTGCTCCTTGCACAGTTGTCATTTTTCCATCATTTCCTAAATATCTGAAAGTCTGATGATAGGATGAGGGTACTGCCTTGAAGCCGTGTATACTTGGTCTTCCTAAGATTCCGTTGAACGGAGAAGCGATGTCTGCCATAATAAAATATGTTGTTCTGGACACTCTTCCTCTTCTCTCGCCCAATGATATTTCTAAATCAATTGTACCCGCTACTGGAGCCTTGGAGTTCGTGAAACCACAAATTGCCTCTTTGGCTGGTGTCAGCTGATCTTTTTTGAAGCCCATTTTCTTGAAAGCTGCCAGATATAGGATGTCTACTGAGCTCCCGTTATCTACCATTATTTTGGTCAGAGTCAGGTCTGCTCCTATATCTATCTGGATCATTAATGGGTCTTCGTGCGGGTTTCCTATATTATCTAAATACTCTTCTTCAAAGCTAACATCCTCCTATGGGTATGCTCTTTTCTTCGGATTCCTTACTGGTTGCGTAGTAGTGGGTAGGCCTTTTCTTGTATAGCTTTTGCTCTGTCCTACTGATCCCCCTCCGAAGATGACATTGATGACCTTTCTTTTTTTGTCATCGGGTTTGTCGTCTCGACTTCCTCTGCTTCTTGGGGGTTTGCAGCTTGTTTTTTCCTGAATTTCAACCACATATCCTTTTAGTTTCCCTGCCTTTGCTTGGGTTTCTAAAAGGTTTCTAGTTTCCTACAGGTATTGGTTCCGTACCCGTAATCCCTGTGGAAATCACAGTGCCTTCTGCTCTTTTCGCGAACCTCTTTGGTGGTGGAATCTAGAGGAATGGGTTCTGGAAATTTTATTTTTCCTTTCTCCCTACCATATATTTCTTGATGTGACGTATTGAAAGAATTGTTGGAGTTGTGGAACCTGAAACTCTTGGGTACTTCTAATATTTGATAAACTCTGCTATCGTGTCTAGGTTTCCATGATGACTCCCCTTTTTCAAATTTTTCAAATTTTTCTTTCTGTGGCCTGAATGCCCTTCCTGCGCCAACCACTTTCTCTTTTTCTTTTTCTTCGGAGTTCATGTACTTCTGTGCCTTAGCCATCATTTTTTCTATGCTAGTTACGGGTTTTACATTCAGCTTGATTGCTAGTGGGATGTTCATGTCTAACCTGCTTGAATATGCATAGATTGCGATGATTGTATTGAGGTTGGAAACCTTTTGCATAGCCTCAGTGAATTTATTGGTGTAATTTTTGAGGGTGTCACTGTTCTGCTTTATTAGAAACAGCGAGTCTATCCCCTTTTTTCACCCTTACATTGCTACAGTGTTGAGCCAGAAACTTCTCTCTTAGATCTGAGAAGCTTTTAGTGCTTCCAACTGGTAGGTTTGCGAACAACCTGTATGTGGTACCTCTTAACGTTCTTGGAAAGGCTCTGGACAGTATGTTATCCCTTGATGTCACCCACTGCATTGCTCCCCTAAACATGTTGACATGATCTATGGGGTCCTGTTTTCCATCATACTCTGGTAACTTTGGTAGTCTGAGCCCTATTGGTGTAGAGTCTACCATCAGTGAACTGTCTAAGGGCTCCATGCCCTCGAATAAAACTGGATGCCTTCGTGTTGCATCTTCTGAGTTCCCAGTTTCCTCTCTGTGCTGAATATGGGATTTAACTTGGGTTTTAACTTCTTTCGCTTGACTTTTTCGTGGGAGGTATCTGGACCGTGCTGTGTGGCTATTTGCCCTTTGCCTTTCCGAACCTTCGCCTGAGGGGTGTGCTAAGGTCTGACCCCTTGTGTGATAGGTGGTCTGGGTTTTACGTGTGGTCTCGCCTTCTTTCAATCTCTTTGCCATTCGAGCTATGGTTTCTCTCATAGTGATCAGCTCTTCGATCGAGATCTGTATCTAGAAGTGATGGTTGTTGGCAAGACAGGCGAGTGTTCAATGTTTTGGGTTACAATTTCTTACTGTTCGGGGATCTGCTGTTGTTCCTCTGCATCTGGAAGAACAGATTTTTCCGTACTACTGTTTCTGTTGGAATCTGGTTTGCCAGAGGGACGGGTATTGCTACAATTTGATTTTCTCCTTTCCCATTAGTTTGGGCCCTGAGGTTTTCAGGCATCCCTTCCTGTTGGGTCATTCCTGGTGTTTTCTCCCCCACGTACGAGGTCTTTCTTGTGTTGACCAATTTGCTGTTTGGTCCGGAGAAAATCGAGCTGAGGTGGTCGACTTGCGTGTGGGTCGACTTAGAGAAGTCGAGTGCTGTAAGGTCCTCCGAGAGTCGAGCCTCTCATGAAGGTCGAACTGACTGGAACTCGAGCCTAGGGTTGACCCTCCCACGGTGGTTGCTTTCCCTGAAAGTCCAACTTGGACAAGTCGAGCTTATGGAACTCGAGCCTGGGGTCGGTCCTCCTAAGGCGGTTAGGTTGGATCGCAAAGTCGACCTTGGGAGTCAAACCTCCCGATAAAGTCGAGCTGGAGGGCTGACTCTACGCTGTTTGGAGCTGATTTGGCCGCGACTTTTCGAAAAAGTCGACTAGCTTTCTGTTTTGTGAGTATCTTGAATTCACAGACGACGCCGACTGATAAGGGTGGAACCCGATCAGTGCTCGGGCGATGCTTAGAACAGACGTAGGGACGTGAACTCCGCCGGAAATCGCTCGGACACTCTAGTCGCTCAGGCTCTTTCTGGCAGGGGTTCTCTCTCACTTCAAATAACCTAACCTCTAATGAGTGGTAGTGACCCATATTTATAGGGTCCTCATGGGGTAATCTGATCATTAGGGCTCTAACCACCTAACTGCCCAGACCCGGCCTGAATCAACTTTGTGAGGTCGACTTCCTCATAAAGTCAACTGGGGCCTCCATTACCTATACGGGTGCTTCTACTCATTCTGGGTTATCTCATACTAGTGTTGTGGTCCGGTACGATATACTGTATCACCACTAACCCTAAAGTTATTCGGATTATTTGGATTCGGATTATCCGGAAATCCGGATAATTTATTCGGATTCAGATTTGGATTTTCAAATCTGGATTTTATTCGATCGGATTCGGATATCCGGATAATTATTCGGATTCGGATACCTGCATATCTTCTCCGAATCCGACCGATATACATGCTTACCTGCAGGTGAGCCATCTGGAGATACTTCCTCTTCTCCCTCCTTTGGTATTACCTGGAGGGAGGTCGTGTGGTTCCCCCGACCTTCTCCTGCTGCTCTTTTTTTTAATGCACGTTTAGCTTTTGGCACTATTTTGTAACTTATGGCATGTACTTGTGACTTCTGTTGTAATTTTGTAACGCCTGCGGGCTTATAATGAATCTCAATACTTAAAATTATTTTGGGTACTTGCGCACTTTTAAATTTTGAACGTTTTTCTTCTTTCATGCCTCTGTTCATGCAGTTGATTTACCCTCACCGCCCGTTGTTGATCTGGCCTGCGTCCTACTCGAGCTTCACTCATCCGCCGATCCTCTCCCGAAATCGGCCGACGCCCCTCGGCCCTCAGGCGACACTCCTTCGGCCCTATGACCCCTTTTCGCGTCTGCCTCCGGCCCTGGTTCCCCTGTCGGGACGTCGCTCGAAATAGTTCCACCCTGCACTCATCCCGACCAGCCGTTGGACGACCTCGCCGCCCCCTCGAGTCCTGTTACTCGATATCCCGGGTGGCCCGGGTACTCTTCGGATGTGACCCCGGGGCCGCGCCGCTCATGTTGTGTCTTGTCGTATGCCTTGTTCTCAGATGCGCTGGGCTACGGGCCTGGTCGTGCCCTTGTGGGTCGCCTTCCTGGGCCCACATCCTTTGGGATATGTAGGTATTCGCGACTCTCCGTCTTCTGAACCCCCGTTCTTATAAGTATTACTGACTTCACTTCCTAGTACTTTCCTTTTTTGCTCCTTGTTTCTTGCGTTTTCTCTCTAAACTCTGGCTACTCCCTTACAGGCCTCCAATGTCTGACCCTCGCACTCTAGTTGCCTCGCTTGAGACCACGGTCGACGACCTTATTCTCCCCTAAAGCGGATGCCAAGAACCCGATCTCCAAGGCTTCCCCCTCGATGTGTCAGGATGCCTGATGAAGCACGAAATCTGCTACCAGTAGGCTCGCAGGGTTGCGAGAAGGGCCAGAGGCTTTGGAGTCCACGATGCGCGCTCTACGTCAAATACCTGCAAAAGTGGAGGGGAGTCGGCGACTCAGGTGTGGGAGTCGGCGACTCGGGCTCCTTAGTTCTCTGGTTGTGTGTGTCAAGTGGGAATGACTTGGGAGTAGAGGACCCCCAAGGACCCCTTTTATAGGGTCCTGGGGGACGTTTCCCCATTCATTAGCGTGGGGCCCACTCCATTATGGTGCCCAATTAAGGGTGCCATAATAACGTGGGCCCTCCCAAGTAACGGCTGGGAATCGGCGACTCAGGTATGAGAGTCGCCGATTCAGAGGTGGAGTCGCCGACTCCCTTGTGGTCAGGTCCTCGGTCTACCAGACCCGAGTGCCCTGTTTGGAGTCGGCGATTCACCCCTGGAGTCGGCGACTTGGTAGTCCCAGTCGGCGATTCCCAAGTGTTGCCTTGAGTACTTGACGTAGACACTTCCTCCGCATTGTGGAACTCTCCGGGGGTCCGGCATAAAGCGACGGAATCCTAGTCCTTGTTGAAGGGCGTTGCTGGGAGTGACTGACGTAATCAGGCATGTCTCACCACAAAATATTGATGAAAATCTTTAAGATCATAGAATTAAGATAATCCAATCAGATTCAGGAAGAGAATTCCTAAATAATGAATTCGAAATTTACACGAAACAAAAAGGAATTCTTCAGAGATTTTCTTCTCCCTATACTCCTGAACAAATGGGTATAGCTGAAAGAAAACATAGACACTTAATTGAAACAGTTAGGTATTGATTATACATTCCTGTAGTAAAATCACCCACTATTAGGATAGTATTAGCTATAGGAGTGACAAAAAGATAAAATTTAAGGCAGCTGGATGAGAAGAATGTTTTTCAACAGGGAGAGTTATCAGAAGAAGTCTATATGAAGCAACCTCCATGGTACATAGACAACAAGTATCCAGGTCATGTATGCATGCTTAGAAAAGTCATTTATCGACTAAAGCAAACACCGAGGACTTGGTATATGCTAGATTGAGTGATTTCTTAGTAAAGATTGGATTTAAAAATAGTCCGGCGGATGCATCATTATTTGTGCTAAGAAAGCATAGTTACATTGTCTGGGTTCTAGTTTTATTTAACTTAGGTTTTATTTACAATTTAGGGGTTTTGGTTTTCAAAATTTTATAATTTTAGACTACCATTAATTAAATTGGAGTGTAAATTTTTACTTTTCAGGATTTATAATTTAAAATAACTTTTATAATTGAATTTATAACTTTAAAGTAACTTCTTTAATTTTAATTTTTAACTTTAAAATTTAAAATATCTAAAATAACTTTAATTTATAACTTCTTTAATTTTTTTTAATTTAAAATAAACTTATTTTATAAATTTTAAAATATCTAATTTATTAAATTGAATTTTAGAATTTAAAATTTATTAAATTAGACTAACCCTAACCTACTAAAGTTAATATTAGAAATTGAAATTTTTATAATTTTTAAAAAATCACTAGTTGTTAATTTTTTACTTTTTAGGATTTATAATATAAAATAACTTTTATAATTGAAATTATAACTTTAAAAATAAAATACTTTTTTAAAATTTATTTTTTAACTTTAAAATTGAAAATATCTAAAATAACATTAATTTAAAATTTTTAAAATTTAAATTATAAAAATAGTTTATAAAAAAGTCATAACACTATCTATCTCTAACACTATAATCTAACTTCTAACCCTAACTTTTAACCCTAACACTATCTACATATGTATATAAACTTATTTTTACTAATTTTTAATAAATTTTGTTAATTTCTATTAACTCTAACCCTAACCCTAATTTTTTACATTTATATATATATATTATAATTATTAGCCACGGCTCCTCCAAATCCGTAGCCAAATTTGAGTAAAAATTGGAGGGAATTTTTCCCGGGAAGTTTAGCCACGGATTTTTACATCCATGGCTAAATATTTCAAATTAGCCATGGCTTTTACTCGCCGTGGCTAAGCCCATGGGCGTAGCCCTGTTTTCTTTAGTGATGATAATAACTGGAGATAACACTCAGGCAATAGAGAATATTAAAAAAATCATTTTCCTAGAGTTTAAGTGTCGAGATCTATGACTCCTAAGAACATTTCTTGGAATTGAAGTCACCAGACAAAAAGATAAATCTCTTATGCTTACGTAATCAAGATATGCAACAGAATTATTAGTCAAGTTTAATATATCATTGTGTAAACCTATCAGATCACCAACATTGTTAGGATCAAAATTGGTAGCTAATGAGGGAGAAATTTTAAAGGATCATACTCTATTTAGAATGCTTGTTGGATCGCTATAGTATCTAATATTGACCAGACCTAATCTAACATACTATGTGAATCAAGTATCCCAATTCCTACAGATACCTAGAACTACACATATGACAGCAGCTAAAAGAATTCTAAGGTATGTTAAAGGAACAATATTACATGGGTTGCATATTACAAAATCAATATCATCTAGAATAGTAGGGTTTTGTGACTCAGATTTTGAGGGTGATTTGAATGATAGGAAATCTGTAACAGGCATCTGTCTATTCTTAGGAAGAAATTATAACTTTAAAAATTCAAATACCTTATTTAAAATTATTTTTTAACTTTAAAATTTAAAATATTTAAAATAACTTTAATTTATAATTTAAATTATAAAAATAGTTTAGAAAAAAGTCATAACACTATCTATCTCTAATATTATAATCTAACTTTTTCTAACCCTAACTTCTAACTCTTACTTCTAACTCTTACTTCTAACCCTAACTTCTAACCCTAACACTATCTACATATGTATATAAACTTATTTTTATTAAATTTACTAATTTTTAATAATTTTTGTTAATTTCTATTAACCCTAACCCTAATTTTTTACATTTACAATATATATATTATAATTATTAGCCACGGCTAAATGCCGTGGCTAATAATTAGAAAATATCAGTGGCTAATTTAATTTATTAAACGGTACCGGTCCTGGATACCGTTAATTTCCGATCGCGAGTTCCTGGCCCATCATGGTCGTCGTCCCTCCACCAACTCCACATTGGCTATCTACCAGGCACGAATCCACATGTCGAGGCAGCTACTAGCAGTAGAGGTATGGTTGCTCTGCGTCTAAAATACAACCCATGTTGCACGCTTGTATGGTAAGATTCCGTACTTGTTGCGCTATGTTGAAACCCACCCATTTCTCATTCATTGGACTCTCCTATTCAATTTTCTACCATCATTCACAATCCCAGCGGCGATTTTTTTCAAGCGGTGACCACATATCATTCCCAAACCAATTAATATCGAACTCCAGCGGTGATCGCAATGGGAAGGCCCCAGCGAGGTCGAACGCGTTCCCTCTCCGGTATGTGTTCCGACATTTCTTCACCTTGTCCGAGTTTTTTTGGTTAAAGGGGTTTTTTTTAACCTCGTTCCCCTCATTTTTAATTTCTTCGTTCCTGTTGTATCAATCTTCGATCTCGATCTCTTCTCTCGATTTAATTTTCGATCTATTCTCAGAGATCGGTGATCTAAATTCTCGATTTAATTGGCAGAGTTCTCGAAGGTCGCTGTCCGTACTGCGATCGGTAGACGTAGTCATGGGGTTCGTTGGGTTTTTCGTTAAGTTGATCTTTATCCCGATCAACAATATTATCGTTAGATCTGGTTAAATTTTAGGTGAGGGAACTAAATCGTAGGTTTTAAACTTGTTTTTTTGGTTTTACAATGTTTTATGTCATGCCTGTTGGGAGGTTAAGAAGCTCTGTTACGTATGTAGTAATATGCTTGTTCAATGAATAATTCAAGGCATTTCCCTACTATACTTAATTATTTTTTCGTTTCATATTAGCATTGAGTGCGTAAGTGCAATAGATCGATTTTTTTCAATACAGGTGGAGCTGTGTAGGCTTACTGCATACTTCCATGTCAGGGATTCAGGATTCTGAGTCCAAAGTTTGAACTTTTGCTTTTATGTTTTCTATGTGGGATAGATATTAGAAAAATATTCTGCAAGACTGTAAACTTTTATTGCATGTAAGATTACCGTAAAAGTTAAAATTATGGAACCAAAATTCAATTCAATATTTTAGACACATTTAAGTGATGTTTTGGGTTTTAAAATGAAAAGAAAGATCACTTCAAGAAAATAATATAGGCTTAAATAAAAAATACAGATTGTAGGATTGAAAATACAAGGTTATTCAGATGGGTCACTAAAGAATAAAGATTGCAAATTTGCATTCCAACATAAAATTCAACTTTCACTGGAAACAATAGGTGAGATGAACTACGGACTTGGATATATGAACTATGCACTTTGTAATATGCACTATGTACTATGCGCTATTGTAATATGCGTTATGTATTATGCACTATGTGTTATTTCAATATGTAATATGCACTATGTACTATGCACTATGTGCTATTTCAATATGTAATATGCACTATGCGCTATTTCAATATGTAATATGCACTATGCGCTATTTCAATATGTAATATGCGCTATTTCAATATGTATTATACACTATGTACTATGCACAATTCTCTATGCACTACGCACTATGCAATATATGGCGGGATAACTACGCACTGAGAAAAAATAAAATTGAAAAATATTTCAAATAGTGCAAACCCAACTCAACAGGATGATTCTTTATTGACTACTAAATAGAGAGGGAAAGACATAGTATGATTCCATATTAACACGTACAATGGACAACAAGATGATTCGCGATGTTATCGAATTTCTCATTTTCTTACGTTCATATTTCTGTTTAGGCATATTATTATTGAGCATTCTTAAGATATCTTCTAATCAAAGGATGAGAAACCTAATCGATTAAATAAGAACACTAATACACAACACAGGAGCATTTGAGGTTTTCGATCTTACATAGAAGCTGCAATATGGAATCGAAATAGGGGAAAGTAAAAGCGACTTGTAGGCGAGAACGAAATGGCTGATGCGTGAATCAACCACTATTGCTAGGAGTGCGTAATATCGGTGGGACGAATTTCATTTTCATTCGATTATCAACAATTACAGTAACAGGTATGACAATAGCAGCAATACAACGTCTATCGTACAACCTCGGGTCTTGTCAGACGAACGCCGGCTGACACAATGAATGGACGGTCACCAGGTGCCTAACTAATGGACGGCTTGATTGAGTGTCGCAGATAGTGTCTCACCGAACAGGTTCCGTTCCTGAAGTTTTTCCTATATATATATATATTTATAGTTAATATTTTCAACGAGTCTCTAAAATTCTGTGGAAGTTGATGATGTCACTCAATGTCGTACGGAAATAGTAAATGGTCTTTTGCTAAGTGACTTATCCGTGTAATCAATTTCTTTGCTATTTCGTCGGTTGCTTGGTTTGTATCATCGAACATAACCTTCCATTTCGTACCTGGTTTTAGATGGTTATGGGGGTGGTCTTTCGTGCAATCACGACCCTTCTTTTTCATGGGCATATTTGATGTGAATGACACATCTAATTTATATATTTAATAAAATTATAATATTTAAATTATAAAAAATATACTAACCAGTAACCACAACAATCAGAGTCCTCAAAAGAACGACGGGATGTAACCATCGCTAATGCCAAAAACGGTGTGATAACACCGACGAGAATAAAAAACGTAAACATAATCAGAAATATTACAATTTCAAAATAAAATTAGTTAATTCAAATTCATACCTAAACACCCGTACACGGGATCTTAGTCTGACACAACAACTAAACATTTTTTCTATTGTAACTTACATTCTTTATTATCATATACAACAAATCTTCGAAGTCGTCGTGAGAAAAATTATATTCGATTTTGAATGAATGTGTGTCTTCACAATCATTTAACATTCTTGTTTCGTATCCTAACACTAAAATTTGATCAGTTTCCATTGTTTGATGATTTCTCGACGATATTTTAGAACAGTCGTGAAAATGATAAACGTTGACTCCGCAACGGAAACAAACAAAAACACGACAATAATAATCTATGTTTTTTGTGAAAACAACGTTGAATCTGACTTAGTCGCTCAAGTCGTTCGACGATTGCAAGTAGTTACTCAATTTTTACTTAAAAAAAAATTTACAATCATCATATTAAAATATAATATAATATTTAAAAATTTAATTACAATCATCATTATCAAAATCGAAAATCTTTATTTGGTATTTTAAGTACGAAACTTCAGTCAGATTCTACTAAATCTTGAATGTAGAAACATTGTTAAGCTTCATTCGCCAAAATAAATGATTCCTTTCCAAATTTTCCTCGTGACGACTTTACAAAAACGATACCAAAATCATCGACTTTTGTACCTGATTTTCCAAGAGCGTACCACTTACATTCAAACATGCGATATTTTATCGTGTGACACTAGCAAACTTCGTAAACATTTTCTAATAATCCATGATATTCGATTTCTGTTATCAATGGAGCATCATTCAGAGACTTAGTGTATGTGTATGTTGATATTCGATTCACAGATCGCGATTGAAGTCTGAAATCGTTAACAAGTTCCGCTCACCGTTCGCACTGCAATGCCGTTAGCGATTTGCGTTTGCTGTTCCGTTCGTGAGTTGAACTGGTCGCTAGATCGTGTTCACCCAATTGCGTCCAGATTATGCTGCCTGATGGTGTGTGGGCTCACGCTAGGGTGCTCACACACACAACTCTCTAGTATTCCTCTTCCTGATCCTCGATCCCTCCCCTGTTGCATCAGGGGAGGTATTTATAGGATATTCCTTGAGCCTCCTGGGCCCAATAGTCATATTCGGCCCATGGCCTGTCTGGGCGGGCCCTGGTATTAACAGTGTTCCTTCCGGAGCTCGGGGGGGCTAAAGCTCGCCCAACCTATTTCTATTCTCGCTCAGATACCTTCTTTATGATACTTCGTTATCTGTTCCCCTTTTTTGTCCATAAATAGGTGACTCCATGTGCCCACCTTCATAACTCGCGAGAAAAAACGATGAGCGCTCAAGATCTTTTGTAGGAGTTCGGCCGCGAAGTGAAACTCCAGCACTCTACTTGGACTGAGTGTTTGTTGCTGCCTGCTGGTGCCTTTCACTCCGTTGCTGTGTCGGAGACTCAGCGGCTCAACTCCGTCCTGATCGATATCCATCGCCGCCTCACTCAGCTTCGCTAAGCCGACGTGCCCTCATCCTCTGGCGCGCCGTTCGCTTCTGTTGTTGCTGTTGTTGTGACTTCGGGCCTCTGTTGCTCTCTACATGGCGCGACCGCTGCCGCTCCTGCTGTGGGTGGTTGCCGCCGACAGCGCTCTCGTGGTCGTCGTGGTTCACGTGGGTCCTCATCCCTTTCAGCTACCGATTTGCGGCACCTTTTGTCGAGGCCGCCTAAGTCGGGCCATTAGGCCCACGTTAATGTCGGATGCAGGAACCGTTTTTGTGCAATCACTATCAGATACCTTCCTTCGGGCAGTGTCTTGCCTGTTCCTAGGCCCCTGTAGGTAAACCTGTAAATGGTATTCCGGAATCCGTATTCGAATCCGCATTCGAATTCGAAATCGAATATGACTATCTGGTTTCGGATACCTGAGTTGAAATCCGGATTTTATTCGGTCAGATTCGGATATCTGAAAAATCCGCCGATAAAATCCGAATTCGTTTAAAAAATTCGGATTCAGATATTCGGACTCGGATATATGAATAAATATATAATAAATTAATATTATTATATTATATATTTATATTATAAATCATTAAACACTTAAAGTCGTAAACCAAATTTCCTAAGTTATAATTAAAAATATTTATAACTTATTAACTTATAATTATTAAATCCTTACACTAACTGATAAGGGTGGAACCCGATCAGTGCTTGGGCGACGCTTCGAACAAGTATAGGGCCGTGAACTCCGTCGGAAATCGCTCGGACACTCTAGTCACTCAGGCTCTTTCTGGCAGGGGTTCTCTCTCACTCCAAATAACCTAACCTCTAATGAGTGGTGGTGACCCCTATTTATAGGGTCCTCATGAGGTAATATGGTCATTAGGGCTCTGACCGCCTAACTGCCCAGATCCGGCCTGGGTCGACTTTGTGAGGTCGACTTCCTCGAGGTCGACTTTTGGCCCTCGACCTCCTTAGAGGTCGACTTGGCTAAAGTCGCCCGGTATGGTCGACTTCCTTATAAAGTCGATTGGGGCCTCCCATTACCTATACAGGTGCTTCCACTCATTCTGGGTTATCTCAGACTGGTGTTGTGGTCTGGTACGGGATACTGTATCACCAGTACTCCCCCCCTTCGACACATACTAGGGCTCTTGGGGACTGCTTCCTGGATGGTGTTATATGAGTGTCAGGTCCTGCACCACCAGTATCCCCCCTCCTTTGCTTGCACTGGTAGGGTTCCTACCCTGGTGTTACCAGGGTTTCCCCTCTTGCAGCGACGGGAGGCCCGTTCTTGTGTTTACGAGGTTAGACGCATAACTTACATTTTATGGGGTGCTCCCCCTTTCTCCCCTGCCAGTGAATCTTTCAAGTGACTGAAGTGCCTGGGCTTCTTTCCGTGCGAACTAGTTCTTGACCCTACAGTTTTTATCCACCAAAGCGTTTCAACTGAGCCTTCTCAGGTCTGTTTCCCATGTTTTTTACTTCCCTAGGTCAGAGGTATTTCTTCTCACACCCCCTGGCTTGGTGATTGTCCGGAGGTATTTCTTCTCACACCCCCCGGCTTGGTGAATGTCCGGAGGTATTTCTTCTTTCACCCCCCCCGGCTTGGTGACTGTCCGGAGGTATTTCTTCTTACACCCCCCCGGCATGGTGACTGTCCGAAGGTATTTCTTCTTACACCCCCCGGCTTGGAGACTGTCCAGACGTATTTCTTCTTACACCGCCCGGCTTGGTGACTGTACAGAGGTATTTCTTTTTACATCCCCTGGCTTGGTGACTTTCCAGAGGTATTTCTTCTTACACCCCCCAGCTTGGTGACTGTCTAGAGGTATTTCTTCTTACATCCCCTACCTTGGTGACTGTCCAGAGGTATTTATTCTTACACCCCTTGGCGAGGTGACTGTACAGAGGTATTTCTTCTTACACCTCCCTGGCTAGGTGACTGTCCAGAGGTATTTCTTACACCCCTCTTGCTAGGTGACTTTCCAGAGGTATTTCTTACACCCCTCTGGCTAGGTGACTGTCCAGAGGTATTTCTTACACCCCTCTTGCTAGGTGACTGTCCAGAGGTATTTCTTACACCCCTCTGGTTAGGTGACTGTCCAGAGGTATTTCTTACACCCCTCTGGCTAGGTGATTGTCCAGAGGTATTTCTTACACCCCCTGGCTGGGTGACTGCTCCGCTCGACTTTTTGAACTCGACTTGTTCTGCTCGACTTTTTGATTTGACCTTCTATGGTCATCTTCCTGTTCCCTAATAAGTACGTGTCTCGCTCCTCTACTTTTCTCAAACATGCATCTTCTAGTGAGTCTCTTTGCTGACTTTGTTCTGGGAGAGATTGAGGAGCTTAACAGAATTTTGGGTTTACTTGATCCTCGTGCATCTGCCTTGGATCTGCCTGCTCTTCGCCAAGTTATCTTGGAGCGGAAGAGCGTTGTTGTGGCTGCTCGTGAAACCTTGTTTGCGGAGTGGCCTGCTGGAGATCTTTCCCTTGAGGAGCCTGTTGTGGCTATGAGATGTGCTCGTCGTCGGATGCGCTCTCGTCGTGTTAGATCTCCTATGGTCGAAATTCCTAGGCGGCTTCGCCGTCGTATCAATTTTTGAATTAGGACTTGTATAGACGTGCTTTTTGTTGACTTGATGATGAGGAAATGTCGAGTTCTGCTTTCTTCTCTCTTTTTTATGTTGACTTGGTCAAAATGTTGAGCCGTATTGTCGAGCTTTCGCGCTCGACATTTGTTGAAATCTCGTATCGTGGCCTTCAGATTCTGAGTCGGGTGTCGAGTTACTTTCTTCAAATGTCAAGCCACTCTTAAAATGTCGAGCTTTTGATGACTTATTGTTTCTGTAATCTCCACTGAGATTTTCCATATCAGGGTCCTGATGTCGAGCCACATTGTCAAATGTTGAGCCTTCGACCATCGACCATTTTTGGAATCTCGCGCTGTAATTTTTCTGCCCCTTGGTCCAAATGTCGAGCTGCACTCCTGAACGTCGAGCCTTCGATCATCGAACGCTATTGGGATCTCGGCTGTGATTTTTCTACCCCTTGGTCCAAATGTCGAGCTGCACTCCTAAATGTCGAGCCTTCGATCATCGAACGCTATTGGGATCTCGGCTGTGATTTTTCTGCCCCTTGGTCTAAATGTCGAGCTGCACTCCTGAATGCCGAGCCTTCGATCATCGAATGCTATTGGGATCTCGTGCTGTGATTTTCCACCTTTGGGTCCAAATGTCGAGCCGCTTTATTAAATGTCGGGCCTTCGATCATCGACTTGCTGTTGGACCTGTAATGTCGAGTAGGTGGGTTCTGATGTCGAGCCGGGCATTGGGCTGGGGTGTCCTGGGCCTGGACTAGGCCTGACTTCGATCCCTTTGGGACCCTCTCAACTTCCCTTCTATAAATAGCCGAGGGGGGAGATTCATTTTTTTGTTACTCCCCTCCCTTCTGCTCGAGTTCCTTCGCCGCTCTGCTCGTGTTTTCTGCGCTGCTTGAGTTCCCAGTGTAAGGGTTCGACTTACACTAGGAAAAGGGTTTGACTTCCCTAAGCCAACTTCTTGGAGTCGAGTTTTCTGAGGTCGCCCTGCCCCGTTGTCGGTTCAACTTCTTGGGGTTGGCCTTTTTGGGTCGACTTCTTAGTCGTTCCACATTTCGATGGGGTTCGATTTCTCTGGGGTCGACTACTTGGAACTCTTTCCTTCTGGGTGGTCGACTTTTGTTGAGTCCTTTGGCCGACTTTCTCTAAAGTAACCTGTGGGTAGGGTCGATTTCTGAGGCTCGAGTTCGGCCTGTGGGTGGACCCTTTTCCCGTTGACTTTTTGGGGTCGATTTTTTATTTACTTGACTTTAAGAATGTCAAGTTGATCCTCTGAAATTTGCAGATGTCTTCTGGCAAGGATAAAGCTCTTCCTGCTGAAAAGTCTTGCATTGAGCGAGCTAAGGATAATGTGGGTGATACTACTCACCATTCGATCCCTATGGCTGAAGGTGGTTTTATTACCTTCGACGCTTATGTGTCCAACCTTCGCTCTGAGGGTTTACCTGAGAACTTGTCTGCTGCTGAAGCTACGCCTTCTAGAGCATCTTCGATGAAGTCGATGCCCCCTCCCCGTGACAGTAAGTTTCTCTTACTTTGATTTTTTCTATTTTAACCGGGTGGGATTTATTTACGAACCTTTCTTGTAGGTCCTCCTCCTTCTTCTTCTTCTAACAGGGAGAGTGACGACGATTCTGAGGCTTCTTCCTCTGAATCAATCGGTGATCAAGATCCTCCCCCTTCTCATTCTGGGCGAGATGAGAGTTTCTCTGCTGAGAGTTCTGAAAGGGATGTTAGCGTGGGTGGTTCTGGGCCTCTCCTTACTCTTACGGAGATTTTTATCGGCCGCAGTCCTGTCTCACCACTATCCCCGGTTAGGCTGCCCCCTGAAGTTAATCGGGATGATATAGTCGAAGTCCCTTTGCTTTTCGTTCCGGAAATGCCCAAGAAATCTAGGATGAAGATAAGGGGGGCCCACACCATTATGGCGCCCGATTAATGGTGCCATAATGGTGTGGGCCAGCTCAAGTAACGGCTGGGAATCGCCTACTCCTTGTGGGAATCGCATACTCAGGTGTGGGAATAGCCTACTCAAGTGGGAATCGCCTACTCAGGGGGAATCAGCTATTCCCTACTGGAATCGGCTACTCCCCACTGGAATCGGCTACTCCCATATATTGACTTGAGGACTTTGACGTAGACACTTGCTCCGCACCGTGGATGCCTTTCGGGGGTCCGGCGTAAAGCGACGGAACTCTAGTCCTTGTTGAGGGGCGTTGCTGGGAGTGACTGACGTATTCAGGCATGTCTCACCACTACTCCCCCCTGAAGAGAGCACAAGAAACATGCGTGTATCGCCAGTATCCCCCCCAAGCAAGGTGATCCGCATCAAGGTCAAAACGACAAGATGGGATCGAATCATTGCGGCCACAGCGACACAATAACTCCGTTATCCATGCACTATCAGATGGATTGATTCACTATCAGAATCTAGTTTCAGGCCAACGGAACTACGTGTTTATAGTCCAACTCTGATCAGGAGCGACTTTTACTGTGTCATCATCAAGGCCAAAGCGACAAGATGAGAGGGAATTATTAAGGCCAAAGCGACAAAATAATTCCCGTCCATTAATGCCAAAGCGACAAAATGGACTGACTCACTATCAGAGCTTGATTCTGGCTGAAGCGACAGAATGCGTGGATTCACAATTAGAATCTGATTCTGGCTGAAGCGACAGAATGCGTGGATTCTGGCCGAAGCGACATAATCTAGTTCACTATCAGAACTGATATTTATAGTCCACTCTGATCAAGAGCGACTTTATATCCGCAACGACGGTTATCCCACCGAGGCCAAAGCGACAAGGTGGGTCGAGATCATTAAGGCCAAAGCGACAAAATGATCTCCAAGTCTATTAAAGCCAAAGCGACAAGATAGAAAAATTATTGAGGCCGAAGCGACAAAATAATTCTTGGTCCATTAAGGCCAAAGCGACAAAATAGATCCGATTCTGGCCGAAGCGACAGAATCATACCTGCAAAACAAAAAACAATCTGCAAAACAACCATATCAGTCTAAAGGATATATTTATTGATTTACTGACCTTGCTGTGTGGAGCTGCCTCTCATGCTGCTCCTCCTTATGCTCAATAAATCCTTGATTGATCTGGCCGAAGTGACAGATCTATCATGCTCAAAATGTGACAGCTTCTGGCCGAAACGACAGAAGTGTCGGGAAGAGCTTATGATACTCCCCCCAGAGTTCGACGACTTCTGGCCGAAGCGACAGAAGTATCGGGAGAGCTTGTGATACTCCACCCGAAATTTGACGACTTCTGGCCAAAACGACAGAAGTGTCGGGAGAGCTTGTCATACTCCCCTCGAAATTTGACGACTTCTGGCCGAAGCGACAGAAGTGTCGGGATAGTTTGTGATACTCTCCCTCAAAATTTGACGACTTCTGGCCAAAGCGACAGAAGTGTCGGGAGAGCTTGTTATACTCCCTTCGAAATTTGACGACTTCTGGCCGAAGCGACAGAAGTGTCGGGAGAGTTTTGTGATACTCTCCCTCGAAATGCGACGACTTCTATCCAAAGTGACAGAAGTGTCGGGAGAGCTTGTGATACTCCCCCTCGAAGTGTGACGACTTCTGGCCGATGCGACAGAAGTGTCAGGAGAGTTTGTGATGCTCTCCCTCAAAATTTGACGACTTCTGGCCGAAGCTACAGAAGTGTCAGGAGAGTTTGTGATACTCCCCCTCGAAAATCGTGCCATTGTGACACATAAATTTTGGAATGAGTTGTTTTTCGAAATATTTGACTACTTTTTGTCACTGGGCTACCTTTTGTTTTTTCTTTGCTAATCTTTCATATAAATTACCCTTTAAATTGTAATTAAGGCCCGAAACTAGATTCACAAGTCGTAGTTTAGCCACTCTGGATGTAAATTAGACTCTGCTAACTCTATTGCTAGCCACTCTGGCACTACAAAAAAAAGGACCTTGTATGGCGGACTTTAGATGGCGGATTTCCGCCATCAATACTTCAGTTGTTTAGATGGCGGATGTCCGCCATCTATTCTTTCAGTCCGCCGAGGTAAGGTTTGGGCTCGACGGCGGTTCCATTTTATTTTCGATGGCGGTGTTTAGATGGCGGAAATCCGCCATCTAAACTATCCCGCCCAAAATTTCGAATGTCCCCCAATATTGAACCCGATTACCCGATTAAATTGACTTAACATGGCGGATGTCCGCCATGTTAAGTATTCGGGGACTCGGGCGGAAAAAGCCCGCCCAAATTTCGATTGGGCGGACTTTCACTTAAGTCCGGGCGGA
>LFYR01001365.1:37544-88273 GCA_001185155.1 Zostera marina
CAGATTAGATGGCGAATTTCCGCCATCTATACAATTTTTGGTGGGAAATGGGGATGGATAATAGATGGCGGTCTTTAGATGGCGGTTTAGGGGTTTTAATGGCGGTGTTCAAGATGGCGGTCTTTAGATGGCGGATTTCCGCCGAGGATCACTTTAGATGGCGGAAATCCGCCATCTAAAGACCGCCATACAAGGTCGGATTTCTTGTAGTGTGGGCGTAGACTTGGTCGTACGAATCGTAGCTCAGCTTACGGTTAAATTTGCGAATAATTTATACCTCCAGATTAACGTAGAGTTGTAAAAGATAGCGCAAATGACAACTCTGAAAGATGCAAATACTTTAGACTCGAGGGTTACGTTTGTAATTTTCAATTACAACTTAAGTTTGAACCCTGATGCCAGAGGGAGCTTGTGATACTCCCTCTTGAAGTGTGATGACTTCTGGCCGAAGCGACAGAAGTGTCGGAGAGAGCTTGTGATACTCCCTCTTGAAATGTGACGACTTCTGGCCGAAGTGGCAGAAGTGTCGGAGAGAGCTTGTGATACTCCCTCTTGAAATGTTTTGATATTTTTGTAATTTTTTGAAACTCAATTTAATCAATTATTTGGCTTTCTTAATTAATTGTTTATTTAATTTATTTTTTGAATTGTAACTAAGACCCGAAACTAGATTCACAAGTCGTACTTTAGCCACTCTGGACGTAAATTAGACTCTACCAACCCTATTGCTAACCACTCTGGGCGTAGACTTGGTCGTACGAATCGTAGCTCAGTCTACGGCTAAACTCGCGAAATAAATTAAACTTTACAACTAACTTTAAGACTCACGAAGCTAATTGACGTAATAAGTTGGAGATACAAAAATTATCGGGAATAGCACTTAGAACTTTTTGAGAACCTAAGATTTTAGATTTTATTCCCTAATGTGTAGTTGAACGCTGGCCGAAGCGACAGAGTAACTTTTGGACCCGCATCTAGGCAAAAGCGACAAGATGGGGTAGGATCGTTAAGGCCATAGCGACAAAACGATTTAAATCTATTAAAGCCATAGTGACAAAATAGATTTTTGTATTGTGGGTACTTAGAACCTCTTGGGGTTGGGTTCATTTGTACTTATCAACTACCTACGACTCTACACTTATACCCTAATGTAGTTGGACTCTGGCTTAAGCGACAGAGTAACTTTTGGATCCGCATCAAGGCCAAAGCAACAAGATGGGTTGAGATCATTAAGACTGAAGCGACAAAATGATCTCCAAGCCTATCAAGGCCAAAGCGACAAGATAGAAGAATTATTGAGGCCGAAGCGACAAAATAATTCTTGGTCCATTAAGACCAAAGCGACAAAATGGACCTGGATCTATTAAGGCCAAAGCGACAAAATAGATTTCTAATGTAGGGTACTAGTTAGAGTCGTAGGTAGTGATTTCGAAGGAGTGTCACAAAAATAAAATCTAACTATTCTATTTTGTAACTTATACTAGCATAGAGACTAAGAGACTACATTTTAGGACTACAATTCTAGAGTTAAACCCTGGTGTATTAGTCAAGCTCCGGCCATAGCGACAGAGTGACTCTCGATCCTCATCAAGGCCATAGCGACAAGATGGGATAGGATCATTAAGGCCAAAGCGACAAAATGATCCTTGGTCTATTAAGGCCATAGCGACAAAATAGATTGAAAACGAGAGTATCGTTGATTGTAGTCGTAAATTTAGAATCTCGGGGCTAGATTCATGAATGAGAGTCCGATTTAGATTCTTAAGTCGCACTTTGGACTCATAAATCGTAAACTAGACTTGTGCTCGCAATTTAGCCACTCTGGACGTAAATTGGATTTTGTAACCATCACTTAGACTCGCGGGTCGTAAGCTAGGTCTGAGCAACGGGTATCATCCAGCCAAAGTGATGGATGATACATGAGGTTGAAGAGACGGATGTCATCTAGCCGAAGTGATGGATGATTGATCCGTCTGAAGCGATAGATGATTATTCTAAATACGATACTGCATATATCTCTATGGATTAAAGAGAGATTTATTTAGAATAATATCGCTATTGAGAATACATGAGATTAGTATGAGCGACAAACAAAAGAATTAACGTGTTTTTTGGTCGTTGGTTGCCACTGACAGAAGCATAGCCTGCATGGTTACTCTGACCAATCCTATCTCTTAACAGGTGATAGTTCCTCACTACTGGCGTGATGGACTTGATTGCGAGTGTGAACTGTGGCTCTGGTTGCCATCACTGTCATAGGATTGAGAGTGTGGGCTATGGTCATAACTGTTACTGGGCCGAGAGTGTGAGCTATGGCTTTCTTGGCCATAACTGTTACCAGACTGAGAGTATGAGTTATGACTTTGGTGGTCACAACTTCTGATGAGAAGCTCCTCTCTGTATCGAGGAGGACTAATCGAGGTTTTAGACTGGGAACTTGTATCCTCGCATGTATCTTCTTTAGCATAGCGAGCTTTTTTCCGGCTGGGCGGCTCGACTCCGTCCAGCTTATTATTGTTCTCCTCTTCTATCTTAATGAACGATTGAGCTCGTTGGAAGAGGTCGGGGAGGGTCTCCACTTTATGGAGCGTAAGGTTCTGGGCCAAAGGGGGGTAGGGTACTAGCCCATTCATGTACCCCTCTATGGCCAGACTCGGGATTAGGTCGTTCACTTCTGTCATCATCGAAGTGAACTTAATCGTGTAATCCCTCAGAGACAGTTTGTTCTGTCGTAATGCGAGTAGTGCGTTGGCACTGTGTTTTATTCTGATCATTCCCACATGTTGGGCGATGAACTTCGAAGAGAGGTCCGCGAAGCTGGAGACCGAGCCAGCTGGCAGACCAGAGAACCACCGATAAGTGTTGCCTTTGAGAGTGTCGGGGAATTCCCGACATAACAGTCCTTTATCGGTGGTCTGCGGTTCAAATACACTAAGGTAGAGGTTGATGTGATCTTTTGGATCTCTTGAACCGTCATACGCTTCGATTTTGGATACCCGCCAGGTTGGTGGAAAAGATTCTTTCAAAAGTTCCTTGTGAAAAGGAGCGCTTTTGATTCTCAAGAGCTCGATCGGATTGCTGGCGACTGGATTGTCGGCCAGCTTCCGACGGAGATCTTCCACAAACTTTGTTGTAAGAGTCTTGTGAGTGCGACTCTTGCTAGGTCCAGCCTTTGCTTTAGGAGGCACTGGAGATTTCCTCTTTTTCTCCGCAGATGGAGAATAGTAAGACCCAGATTCACCCGTTCCTTCGCGGATGATGGTCTTGTTGCCCCTCGCTTTCTCGAGGTTGCTAACTCTTTTTTCTATGGAATCCATAAAGTTAATCAACCTCTCTTGTAGCACAGGAGTTAGGTTCACTCCCCCATTTGATGGGAGTGACGAGGGCATCTCATGTGTCGATAGTGGTATATTGGAGGTTGGTATAGTACGGGAACCAACCCTCCTACCAGAAGCTCTTACCTGAGTAGAAATGGCGAGAGCTTTCTTTTTATGATCCTTAGTAAAAGGAGCCATAAATGGGATGGTTGCTTCTATCGGGTCGAAGCAACAGAGTACGAGTGGAAGTTCTTCCAAAGTATCGGAAGCTATGTGTAGGTAGCTGCGCCCCCGGGTGTCACAAAATAGAAAATTTTTTGTATAATATTTCTTTGTAGTTTTGTGACCCCCTTGAGCAGTACTACTAGTCTCCAAAGTTTGAAATTTTTGCAATTTTTCTACAGAAAATCATGCTGCCGGAGGTGGTTTTCGGGATGCCTGTTTAGACCTTTCCCAGAAAAGATTCCTTGCACTGTTGGGAAATTCTGCTCTTTTGTACTCGTAGAGAAAACTTTTTTCACGTGAAGTGTGGTCGTAGAATCCCAAAATCAGATCTGGGTATTCCGGAGGTGGACCGACAAAATCACTAGAAGTGAAAAAAGGTAAAAAGCCCCATACTCTTTTTTTTTTACCGAAACGACAATGCGAATCCAGCCAAAGCGATGGATTTTCGTTTCGGTAAAAGAGCTGGGCTATGTGTGGTCTTATTCAGCCGAAGCGATGAATGAAGACGATGACCGAATCGACAATTCAATTGTGGGAATCGCCTACTCGGTGTGGGAATCGCCTACTCGGTGTGGGAGTCGGCGATTCAATTGTGGGAATCGCCTACTTAGTGTGGTCTTATTCAGCCGAAGCGATAAATGAAGACGATGACCGAGTCGACAATTCAAGTGTGGGAATCGCCTACTCAGTGTGGTCCTATTCAGCTGAAGCGATGAATGAAGACGATGACCGAGTCGACAATTCAAGTGTGGGAATCGCCTACTCAGTGTGGGAGTCGGCGATTCAATTGTGGGAATCGCCTACTCAGTGTGGGAATCGTCGATTCAAGTGGGAATCGAAGACTCAGGTGAGGATAGGTGATTTTCTATGAAAAATCCAACCTATGTGAAAGTGTAAGTACCAGAGAAAAAGGCATTGACAACACTTGCTCAAAAAGCTAAAGCAATCGGCGACTCCCTATGTGGAGTCGGCGATTCAACTTATGGTCTTTTTGAACCAAGCCGTGGACAACACTCTTAGCTAGCAGAATAACCCGGAATCGGCGACTTACTAGGTGGAGTCGGCGATTGCCTGTGTGAATCGGAGATTCCTTGACACAAAGTCAGCGATTCACCCTAAGGGAATCGAGCCGAACTTTGCGAAGAAAAATTTGCGATTACGACGGGATATCGTAGTTCGATAGTCTCACAGATGGTGTCAGCTGATGAAGCACGAAATCTGCTACCAGTAGGCTCGCGGGGTTGCGAGAAGGGCCGGAGGCTTTGGAGTTCACGACGCGCGCTCTACGTCAAATACCTACACAAGTGGAGGAGAGTCGGCGACTCGGGCTCCTTGGTTCTCTGGTGTGGAGTGTTGTGAGTCAAGGTGACATGACAATGGAGGACCCCCAAGGACCCCTTTTATAGGGTCTTAGGGAGGTTTTTCCCTTCAATGGTCTGGGGCCCACACCATTATAGCGCCCGGTTAATGGTGCTATAATGGTGTGGGCCAGCTCAAGTAACGGCTGGGAATCGCCTACTCCTTGTGGCAATCGCCTACTCAGGTGTGGGAATCGCCTACTCAGGTGGGAATCGCCTACTCAGGGGGAATCAGCTATTCCCCACTGGAATCGGCTAGTCCCCAGTGGAATCGGCTACTCCCCACTGGAATCGGCTACTCCCATATGTTGACTTGAGGACTTTGACGTAGACACTTGCTCCGCACCGTGGATGCCTTCCGGGGGTCCGGCGTAAAGCGACGGAACCCTAGTCCTTGTTGAGGGGCGTTGTTGGGAGTGACTGACGTAATCAGGCATGTCTCACCAATGCCCTTCGGCTGATATACGAGTACAAGGATAACCCAAACTACCAGATGCCAGGGAAGCTTGTTGCCTTGCTTTCGCCACCTGGTCATGTTGTGGTCTACATTCCTTTTGTGGACACTGGCATGATATTGCCTCTCTCCCCCTTTCTCCAGGCGGTCATCAGTCACTGTAGGCTGTCGCTCTCGCAGTTCCCTCCAGTAGTCGTGGATCGTATCCTTACTTTCGGCGCCCTTTGTGTGGAATGCGACATTGTGTACACTGTCCCCCTGCTGGTTCCATATTTATTCGATGACTACCGACTGGAATCGCGTCCTCGTCGCTTCCCGACGGGCCCTTTTCGAGACTCTACCTGATCGCGCGCACAGGTGGCGGGATCTTTTCTTTTTTGTGGAGCTGGCTTTCCTCGGGCCCCTTGAGTATACTCCTGTGGGGTGGGAGCCGTTGGACACTCTGAAGGTACACACCGGCATCGTTTCTTCCCACCGTCTGAGTGCCGATGAACTGTCGGCTAACGATCTGCTCATTGAGATTTCTCGCCATGGTCCTGTGAGGCCCGGCCCCCTCGGGCATAGTTGGTCCGTTGAGGGGAACTTGAGGTCCGCTGGGGACCGCAGTGATGACAAGGTGGAGGAGGTCGCCTCCTCTCCCCGGAAGAAGAAGAGGACACCCATTGTCCTCCTGGAGGATACTTCCTCTTTGGATTTGGGCACCGACAGCTCCGTTGAGGTCAGTGACAATATGGCCGAGCCCCCCCTCTGTAACGCCTGCTCAGAGAAAAGGAGGATCGAGGCAGAGAACTCCCCTGAGCCCACTCCGGAGGTCCCAAAGAAGTTCGAGGAGGGCGAGGACTCTGTGCACGGTCTTTCCAACCACGCCTACAATATGGAGGCGAGAATGTTGGCCTGCCAGGCGTTGGTGCCGACATGGACTTCTCTCTACTTGTGGGAAAATATCACGCCGACCCCACGCTCATTGACCCCTCCACTTCCATTCCTAAGATGGTGGGGATACTCCTGAAGGGATTCAATCTTCTCCAGCCGTTTCTTCATGACGAGCCTGAGTACATAGGTATGTTCGCGTGCGACACTGAGGCCCTCGATCGGGACCTTTACGTTTACAACCTCTGTGGTGCTGCGCCTGCAGCGGGGCCTCGACCTGAAAGAGGAGCATAAGCAACTCAATACGCAGGTCGCCCGTCTGTCCGGGGAGGTTTCTACTGCCGTGGCTGAGCGCGACCAGGCGGTGTCGGAGGCTTCAAAAGACGCGGAGGCCCATCGGGTTCAGTTGGAGCAGGTGACCAGTGAGAAGGCCGCGCTGGGTAAGAGTCTCGTTGACGTCGAGTGGCATATCCAAAGCTTTTCTTCCCGGCTGGAGTGGGAGGAGACCCGTGCTACCGAGGCTAACGAGTCTCCACGCTACGTGCTGGGGACTGAGCGCGCAGACCAGTTGGCCAAAGATGGTCGCGCCGAGGCCCTTTCCTCCTTGTCTGACAAGTTCCAGGCCAAGTTTTTGAGTTTCAAGGCGAGGCTCGGCGCCGGATACTGCTTGAGAAGCGTGCAAGGTTCTGGAAGGATTACGAGCACTGTCGTGTTATGTTGAATCTTGTCTGCCCGGACCTTCAGGCCTCCGTTGTGCCCCGGACCCAGGCGGAGTGGGAGTGTTGGCAGGTGGTTGACGGTGTCGGTCCTCCTGATTTGCAGCCTCCTACGTACGCGGGCGAGAGCGAAGAGAAGGACATGGATGCTGACCTCCCCGACTATGTTTCGCCGACTCCTCCATCCTGATTGTCGTGCCTTCTTTTGTGTTGCCTTCTTTTTTCCTTGTAATAAAAAATACTTTTTTGGTTTTCGAATATCACTTTCGCGTTCTTACTTTTATGCTTTTGTTCGGGGCGGCCTGGACGGAACGTCTGCCCTTTCGTGGCTTATTGGCCTTAGGTGCGTCCAGGTGTCTTTGACGGCGGGCCCCTTTCGTTTCTTTCTTTTCGTATTCTTGTGATTTTCAAGCTGGCCAAGCATACCGGGGGGGCGATTGGTTCTGCGATCGGTGGCCTTCCCCCAGGTGCTTGGAAGGCGGGCTCTAGTTTTTGCACTCAGTGTTGAGGGAGAGTCATAATATCAGGGTGAAAATCATGGCGGGCCATGATTTTCTTCGTGCCATGAAGGAAAAATAGAAAAAAAAACACAAGTATTGCCTGTTTTTAGTTCATGCTGGGCCACGATGGCGCTTTCGGCCTTCAACACTTGTATTTTTCGAGGTTGTCCACGTGTTAGGTCCTTTCTATTGCCTGCCCGTCCTCGTAACCGAGGCGGAAGATGCCAGGCAGGATTTCGTCCACGATCACGTATGGGCCCTTCCACTTTGATTATAACTTCCCCTTAGTTTGATCTACACCCGTTACCTTAGCGTTTCTCAGAACTAGGTCGCCCGGTGCCAAGCTCTTTTCAACCACTCTCTCATTGTGGTACCTTGCCATTCTACACTTGTAAGTAAGGTCTCTGAGAGAGGCCTCCTCTCTTTGTTCCTCCACGTACTCACTTGCGAGGAGCATTGCCCTGTCGTTTGCCTTCGGCTGGAATTGCTCTATCCTAGCCGTTCGCCATACCAACTCCGCGAGGGTTACTACCTCTATGCCGAAAGCGAGGGCGAACGACGTCTGGCCCGTGGGCATCCGAATGGTCCTCCGGTAGGCCACATGGTTTTCGGGATCTTGTCCGCCCAGGTACCCTGGTACTCGCCGACCTTTCTTTTCAGAATGGATATGATAGTGCGGCTTATTACCTCTACTTGGCCGTTTGCCTGTGGGTGGTAAACCGGGGCGAAGCTCAGCTTGATTTCGCTATCCTCGCTGAATCCCCTTAACTTCTTTCCTGTGAACTGCGTTTCGTTGTCCGTTGTTATTTGGATTGGGACCCCGAAACGCACACGATGCTCCTGATTACGAAGTTCACCATGTTTTGCTCTATGATCGCGCTGGTGGCCTCCGCCTCGGCCCACTTTGTGAAGTAGTCCATTGCCACGAACATGAACTTTCTTCCCCTTGATGCTAGTGGGAAAGGTCTCACAATATCTAGCCCCCAACGTATGAAAGGGATGGGTGTTGTCACCGCCTTCATCAAGATGGATGGCCGTCTTTGAATGTTTGAGTGCCGCTGGCACACGTCGCCCCTGTCCACTATTTCTTCAGAGACATTTATCGACTCGGGCCAGTATTAGCCATGCCTGGCTACCTTCTTTTCCAGTGTCCGACTCCCCTGATGGGCTCTGTTTGCTCCTTCATGGATGCTTCACGCGATTGCCCTGCCGTCTTCACGGGAGACGCAGAGTCGCAGCGGGGCTTCCTCCGCGGCCGATCGGCGGTATAACTTGTTTATGGGCGACCGCGAACCATGTCACCCGGTTTCTCAACTTCCTGGCCTCCATGGGGCATGGGGTCCGTGGGCTTTTCGCCCGATTCGAGGAACCTCGTGATGGGGGTCCTCCAGTCCCCCGTGGTTATCAGGCCGCACACCGCAACCCCGTAGGCTTCTCCAGACCTCGTCGGGTGTTCTTGGTTCTTGATCCGGACCCATCGCACTTCTAGCCTTCTGGGGGATGCCCCCAACTTGGCTAACCTCTCTGCCTCCCCGTTGCTTTCTCTCACTACTTGGGTTATCTTCCACTCACCGAGCCATCCTAGCGCCGCCCGGGCCTCCGCTACATAGGCCGACATTGAGTCCTCTTTGGACACGAGATCCCATCACACTTGGTTCGTGGTGAGACATGCCTGATTACATCAGTCACTCCCAACAACGTCCTTCAACAAGGATTAGGGTTCCGTCGCTTTATGTCGGACCTCCGGAGAGCTCCACGGTTGCGGGCAACTGTCTACGTCAAGTACTCAAGTCAACACTGGGAATCGACGACTGGGACTACCAAGTCGCCGACTCCAGAGGTAAGCCACCGATTCCAGGCCTGGTTGGCCAGTTCTGGTAGACTGCCAACCTGGCTCATGGGGAATCGATGGCTCCACCCTGAGTCGCCGACTCCCACACCTGAGTCGCCGACTCCCAACCGTTACTAGACTTGGCCCGCGTCATTATGGCATCATCAATAGGGCACCATAATCGCATGGACCCCATGGACAATGAATGAGAAACGCCCCAAGGAACCTATAAAAGGGGCCCTTGGGGGGTCCTCATTCGTCATCTTCCATTCTCCACAACAACTTGAAACACACTCCAACCAGAGCACATCTAGGAGCCCGAATCGCCGACTCCCATGCTGAGTAGCCGATTTCCCTCCTCTCTGCAGGTACATTGACGTAGAGCGCGCGTCGTGGACTCCAAAGCCTCCGGATCATCTCGCAACCCCGCGAGACCCCTGGTAGCAGATTACGTACTTCATCAGTTATCGTGTGGGCGTGGAAGTACGGTTTCAGTCTTTGGACTGCTGAGACTACTGCTAGGGCTAGCTTTTCGATGTCTGGGTACCTTTCCTCTGCCCCTTGTAGAGACCGGGAGTAGTAGTATACCGGCCTCTGTGCGATGTCTGCCTCTTACAGGAGCACCGCACTGACCACTGCATCCAAATAGGCGACGTACATCGTGAGCGGTTCTCCTCAAACGGGGGGACAGAGTGACGGCAGGTGGGCAAGCTGCCTTTTCAGCTCTCTTAACGTTTTCTCGCAGTCCACCCTCCAAGTCACCCTGGGGTCGGGCGACTTTAAAAACTGAAAAAATGGGCGTAGTCGGCCTACTGCTCTCGGTAGGAAACGACTAAGGGTTGCGACCTTGCCGTTCAACCTTTGGACCTCCTTTATGGTTCGCGGGGGGGTCATAGCCATGACGGCCTCCACCTTCTCCCTCCTGGGCTTGATGCCCTCCGGGGTAATTTTGAACCTCAGGAGGTGGCCTTCGTTCACCCCGAAGGCGCACTTCTTCGCCTTCAGCTATAGGCCCGCTTTCCTGATGTTGCGGAAGGTTTCTTCTAAGTCGTCTAGGTGTGTTCCGTCTTCTTTGACCGGACGAGTATGTCGTCGACATACACCTCTACGTTCCTGTCAATCTGTTCCTCAAAGACCTTATCCATTAGTCTTTGGAAAGTGGTCAATGCGTTACTTAGCCCGAATGACATCACCATGAAGCAGAATGTGCCTATGTCGGTAATGAACGATGCCTTTTCCTCGTCTGCCTGGGCCATGGGCACCTGGTTGTACCCCGAGTGCGCGTCCATGAAACTCAGTATTTTGCAGTCTGAGCTTTGGTCCACCAGCCTGTCGACCGATGGCAGCGAGTAACTATCCTTCGGGCACGTCTTGTTGAGGTTCGTGAAGTCCACGCACATACGCCATCCTTCGTCCGCCTTCCTGAACATCACTACATTGGACAGCCACGTCGGGTAACGAACCGGGCGAATGAACCCCGCCTCTAGGAGCTTCGTGACCTCCGCTTTGGCTGTGTCCTTCTTCTCCGCCTTCAGCGGTCGCAGCCTCTGTCGAACCGACCGGGCCGTCAGGGCGACAATGATTTTGTGCTCCGCTAACGTCCAGGCCACTCCCCCAGTTCTCCCAATTCGCCTGCGAATAGGTCCTCATTTCTTCTGAAGAGGTCCTCTAGCCCCCTCTTCAGATCCCGCGGAAGGTCCTTCCCTACGCGCACCTCACTCCGTGGGAGGGATAACAATGTTGTCGAGGACGCCGGCTCCAGTTTCAGGGGTTCCTCTCGCATGGCATGTGGTATCTCTTCGTCTGAGATCATCACTTCTCCTACCGAGTTAAAGTAGCATTCCTGGGCCTTCTTCTGGGACCCCCTCACCGTGCAGACCCCTGCTTTTGTTGGAAACTTGAAGCACTGGTGGAGGAAGGACATCACCGCCTGGAATGCATGTAACGCTGCTCTCCCTAGGATGGCGTTGTAGCTCGAGGTGAAGTTTACTACCATGAAGCTGACCTCCACCGTTTTTGCCTAGGCGTGGCGGCCCAACGTCGCTGGGATCACTATTACACCAGCCACCAGGACCTCCGAATGCCCAAAACCTTTGATGAGAGTTTTTCTTGGGAGCAGGTCTGTGCGGGCGAGGCCGAGGTCGATGAAGGCGTTCTAGTACAGAAAGTCCATTGATGCCCCCATGTCAACTAGTATTCTATGCATCCGTACATTGGTTTGGTCACCCTTTCGGAAAACGAGGGTAACTACTAAGGGGTCGTCCGTCGTGGGGTGTGGCGACGTCCTTCATATCTTCCTCCGTGAAAGTAATTTCCGCACCTAGGCGCAGAATGGAGTAGCATATAGTGTTTCATTAAATGCATTAAGTAATAAAGATGTATGACATGATCGGTTGTGTGATGCTAATAGTAGGATTGTAATTAAATCAAATTTGTAATACTTGGATAAATAAAACCTTTTATTGTGAAATTGTTCTTTAAATAAAATGCATAAATTGCATTTAATAGAAGAGAGGTATATGCCACCAAACCTCTAGAAATTATTCATCTAGATGGTTACGTAAGTAAGATATATTTCATCCGAATACCCAAATGCCCAATCCAAATACCCATCTTAGGGTTACGTATAAATTATACTGTGTTTTAATTCAGCCCCGTCTAATCCGAATACCCATCTAATTCAGCCTCGTCTTAGATATATTTCTTCCCCTTCTTTATTTATTCCCCTTCCGGCACACTTTGATTTTGAAGATCTTGCACTCCAATGCTGACGGGGAATGACGAAGGAGGAGACTATATTTGTTTATCTCAGTTTAATTATAAAGAAATCGATAAATATTTTGGGCAAAACAAGATCATTCAATGTTGTAGAAGATGCAGGTTATAAATATTTTATTTATTAGGTATACTATTTATTATTTTCGAAACCAATATATTATTAGGTATTATTATCGTAGTAAAAAACAGTTTATTTGTTTAAATGTATGCCGGAGGGTGATGCATCTGCTGAATTATAATTGAATCAATGCATCCAGTGGGAGCTGTTCTCTCATCTGAGTTGATTTCTCAACAAAATAGCTAAAAGACCAAAGCAAATATACATAATTTTGGAATTTAGATCATATATAATTAAAAAATTGTATGTGCATACTGATTTAATGATAAATGATCTTACCTGATACCCAATTGAAGATTGCACATTAGATCGTAATTTTTGTGGCCTTTTGATATGGTATGCCCTTGTCGCTTTGGTTCGCCTCCAATAAAGCACCGAGGGCTCTTTCTTTGCTGCTGTTGTTGTTGCTGGTTTTGTTGATGATATTCTTCTGCTTCAACAACTGCCACTATCTTGTCAATTCCATCCTTATACAGCATCGAAGCTTCGACTGTATCAATGATATCACAAGTGATATCACCGGCCTCTCCGTCCGATTCCCAAATACAAATCCTTGGAAAATCCCTTTCAAAATTACTCCCCCTCTCCATTGCAACTTCGACCGAAGAGCGTTTCCTGGACTGCTGCTGAAAGAACCAATTACCATCTATGGAATCTACAAAATTGAACAATGGAGATTGTGATTGAAGCAATGGGGGATTACTACTCCTTGCCTCCGGATTGCTACTTGCATAAAACGTCCCTTGAAGTTGTTGCTTCTGCTCCTTAGAATGATTCTGAAGATTCACTACAAGTGTAACAGGAATGTTACACTTGTCCTCCGGCATAATTTTCCCTCGTAAATGAGAGAAATGAGCTGGCGGCCAAGCCGACGGTATATTTTTTTATAAAAAATGCCAGCGGCCTGGCCGCCACCTTCAATTTTACCAACGGTCGGGAAGAAGTTATCCGGCAGCCTGGCCGCCGGCATCTTAAAACCCTCAACAGTCGGGAGAAAAATTACTGGCGGCTTGGCCGCTGGATACTTTTTCCTCCTTGTTTTTTTCAGTAGCCGGTGGCCTGGCCGCCAGGATTTTTTGGAAACCCTAAAATTACAACTTGCGCCGCCGTGGTCCCTCGTACAGTCAAACCTAGCGAACTCGAACTTAAGTATTTCCCGGCCGCCGGGAATTTTTTATATAAGAAAAAAAATTCCAGATTCCTTTCATTTATTTCCTTCCAAAATCCTCTCCACTTCTCCCACTCCTCTCTAACTCTCCCCAAATCCCTCCGTCGATCTTTGATCCACTTCTCTAGTGATCTTCGAAGTTCCCTCAAGGTATGTTATTCATCTTTCTTTAGTTGTAATCTTGTTTTTTATTTTATTTTTGTTATCTTCTTCATCTTTTTTTCATTTAGTTTTCCTCTTCTAATCTGGCCACTTCTCTCCGGCCATCCTCGAAATTATCCTCAAGGTATGATTTTCATCTTCTATTAGTTATATTTGTTATTTTTTGTTATGTTCTTTATCTTCTTATCTTCTTGTATTTGTTGTTTTTAATTTGGGGGTTTATGATTTGGGGGTTTATTATTTGTGAAAGTTTTAGTTATTAGGGGATTTATATTTATGAAAAGGGGTTTTTTTAATTTGGGTGTTTGATTTTATTTATTTGGGGTTTTTTAAAAGTTATATAATTATTGGTTTGCTGGAATTTTGTTTTGATTAAGTGTTAGTGTTGTTTTGATTAAGTGTTAGTGTTAGTGTTACTGTTTTGATTAAGTGTTAGTGTTACTGTTTTGATTTAAGTGTTAGTGATATTTTGATTTTTTTTTTTTAAGTTATATGGTTGTTAGTGCTGGAATTTTGTTAATGCTGGAACCACATTGTTGCTGGAATTTTTTTAGTGTTTGAATTTTGTTAAATTTTATTTGTTGCTGGAACCACATTGAAATAAATTTTGGTTGTTAAATTTTTATGGTTGCTGGAAATAAATTAATATCTGGAATTTGTATGGTTGCTGAAAATTTTAAATTTAATTTTTATGGTTGTTTTTATGGTTAATTTTTTATAAGTGTTATATGTGGTGTTTTTTGTTGTTAGGATTTGCGGAAATTTGAATTGATCGTTTGCGGATAATTGAAAGTCATTTGCGGAAATATCAATGTAATAATTTATGTATATGATTTCTATATTTTTGACATTAAATTTGCCGACATTTGTTAAATTGATCATGTTAGACATTGAAAAATGAAATGCATGTTTAAAAATTATATATATGTAGATTGGAATGTCATGAAATGAAATGCATGTAATGAAATGTCATGTAATGAAATGCATATAATGAAATACCATGTAATGAAATGCCATAAAAAGAATGAAAATGCATGAGTTAAAGTGAAAGCATGAGTTGAATTAAAATCAAAATCAAAATTGAAATAAATAATAATAATAGTTAAATTATTAAATTAAATCATTCCAAAAATAATAATAGTTAAATAAATAATTAATCATTTATTTAATTAATAATTAAAATAATAATTATTTAATTAATATTTAATTAAAACAATTATTTAAAAACAAACTAACAATCACACTTATAGAAAATCTGATTGTTAATTTCTTCTTAATTAATATTTAATTATTTAATAATTAATTAAGAAAATATTGGAAATTACATTAATCAGTTTTTATATGAAGAACTTGATTTAAAATCCAATGTTGAAAACAATTATTTAAAAATTAAAATCATTTATTTAATTAATAATTAACAATCAGATTTTCTATAAGTGTGATTGTTAGTTAATTTTTAAAAAATTGTTGAATAATTAATTATTAATTAAGAAAATATTGGAAATTTCATTAATCAGTTTTTATATTAAGAACTTGATTTAAAATCCAATGTTGAAAACAATTATTTAAAAATAAAAATCATTTATTTAATTAATAATTAACAATCAGATTTTCTATAAGTGTCATTGTTAGTAAATTTTTAAATAATTGTTGAATAATTAATTAAGAAAATATTGGAAATTCTATTAATCAGTTTTTATATTAAGAACTTGATTTAAAATCCAATGTTGAAAAGAATTATTTAAAAATTAAAATCATTTATTTAATTAATAATTAATTAAATAATTATTTAATTAAATTTAAATAATTAATAATTAAAAGAAGTAACAATCAGATTTTCTATAAGTGTGATTGTTAGTTAATTTTTAAGTAATTGTTGAATAATTAATTAATAATAATTTATTTATTTATTTAATTAATTATTAATTAATTAAGAGAATATTGAAAATTCCAATAATCATCCACAACCTCAGAAATAGTTTGTTCGATCTCTTTGGGAATATCATCTTGAATATTCTTGTCGGAAGACATGATCATAACCTACACAGAACACAAAACACTTCAATTAGTTTAGTTGTTTTTGTAAGAAGGTTGCAAAAGTTGATTCCAAGAGGAAATCGATCCAGACTTCAGGAAGTCGCACTATAATTCAGGGAGAAACAACTTCAAAAAACTAACTTCAAAAAAGTTAGAATACCAGGAAGTCGATCCCCGCAATGATACAACTTTAGGAAGTCGACCAGAAAAGTCGGACATCAAAAAGTCGAATCATAGGGAAGACAACTTCAAGAGACACAACTTACGTTAGAGTCTCAGGAAGTCGATCCCAACAGATCCGATCCAGGAAAGTCGATGAAAAAAGTCGGACTTCAGAAAGTTGGACTAAGGGAGGTCACTTCGGGAAAGCAACTTCAAAAGTTAAGTCCTAAGAAGTCGATCCCAGTAATATTGGGCCCAACTCTGAAAAGTCGATGATAAAAAGTCAGACTTCACAAAGTCGGACCACAGTCCAAAGGGGAAACAACTTCAAAGAGGACCGACTCTGAGAAAAGTTGGACCCAGTGCAACTTCAGCAGAACCCGACCACAGAAGTCGGACCCTAGAAAGTTGCACCTCCAAGGCTGAAGTCGAAGCCTTACGCGCGCTGGAATTCGAAGCGGAGAAGCTGGAAAGTCGAAGCGAGAAAGTCGATGCCTCAGAGCGAAGGAAGTAGGTGAGAAGCGAATGACCCCCCCTCTACTGTTTATAGGGGAAAGTCGAAGACGAACCGTCGCGGGCATTGTTCACCCTGTGGGCCGAAAAGCCCACGGGCCCGGCAGACCCAAGACGCCCGGAGTCCGCGAAAAACCGAAAATCCGACCAAATGACATCGACATTTCAGAACAAGAGCATCGACATTTAATGATTGGGTATTGACATCTCCTAAAAGAAGGATAGGATCGACATCCCATCAAGATTCAGATCGACATCCTCAGAGGGGGATAGACGTCGACATTTACCTTGGAATCGACACCCTTCATAAGAGAAGGACAGAATTGACATTCCACAAATACTCAGATCGACATCCTCAGAGGGGGATAGACGTCGACATTTACCTTGGAATCGACACCCTTCACAAGAGAAGGAAAGAATCGACATTCCACAAATACTCAGATCGACATCCTCAGAGGGGGATAGACGTCGACATTATTCACAGTTGACATCGACATCCTCAGAAAAGGATAAGATCGACCTTCATACGACATCGACATCTTCAGGGAATGATGAGATCGACTTTCAGTATGATCGTCAACATCCTTAGAAAAGAAAAGAGTCAACCATCACACAACATCGACATCCTCAGGAAAAGACGAAGATCGACTTTTATGCGACGTCGACATCTCCAAGAAGAGATGGGATCGACTTTCTGTATAAACTTCGACATCTTCATAAAAGGATGACATCGACCAACAGGAAGCATCGACTTTAGGAAATCGACATTCTAAAAAAGTAGATCGCCACAAAGGAAATCATTAGGAAAAAGGACGAAGTATATCTGCAAACTACACCAACGTACTTCAGAGTAAAGGTGTAAAACAAGTGAGAAAAAGGGGAAAATATCTTTATTCATAATTACAAGTAAAAAGAATGAAAATATTACAACTCCCTAGTTAAAGTTAATACGGCGACGCAAGCGACGAGGAACCTGACCCGGCGGAGAAGCACCGCGTCGGGAACGCCTCCGGCGTCGACCACGAAGAGGAACAGCAGTCGGAAGATCGCCGACGGACCATTCTTCGAATATTGATTCCCTGGCTGCAACAGCAACACTCTGCCACTCAACAATAATTTGGCGCAGAGCAGGAAGATCCAAGGCCGAAGACCGAGGATCCAAAATATTCAGAATTCGATCCAGCTCCTCAATCTCTCCCTGAATAAAATCAGCGAAAAGACTCACAAGAAGAGCCATGGATGAAGGAAAGGGAGGACCTAAGAGCCCTATTTATAGACCCCAGGTCTGCACAAAAGGACAAAAATAAAGTAAAACTGATCAGAGGACAACCCTTCCAAGATCAGCACGAAGACTCGACTTTTTAGCCAAAACACCAGGAATCGACTTTTAGCAAAAGAGTCAACACAAGGACCCAAGGGATCGACTTTTCTATAAAAGTCGAAGGGCAACATTCAGATCGACATTTGCACAAAAGTCGATTAACACTACGGGGGATCGACTTTTTCTTCCTACAAGGGGGGGTGTAGAAAAAAGAACCCTGATGTATTGGAATATTGCGGAAGTTCGCCAAGGCAGGGAAGGGGTGTAGGAAAAACACTCCTGAGACCTTGAAAGTCACCAAGGCAGAGAGTGTAGACGAAATACTCCTAAAATATTGTGGAAGTCCACCAAGGAAGAATAACAATTATCTAAAAATAAAAATCATTTATTTAATTAATAATTAATTAATTAATTAATTAAATTTAAATAATTATTTAATTAATTAATAATTAAAAGAAGTAACAATCAGATTTTCTATAAGTGTGATTGTTAGTTAATTTTTAAGTAATTGTTGAATAATTAATTATTAATTAAGAAAATATTGGAAATTCTATTAATCAGTTTTTATATTAAGAACTTAATTTAAAATCCAATGTTGAAAACAATTATTTAAAAATAAAAATCATTTATTTAATTAAATAATTAATTAAATAATTATTTTATTTAATTATTTAATTAATTAATAATTAAAATAAGTAACAATCAGATTTTCTATAAGTGTGATTGTTAGTTAATTTTTATATTATTGTTGAATAATTAATTAAGAAAATATTGGAAATTCCATTAATCAATTTTTATATTAAAAACTTGATTTAAAATCCAATGTTGAAAACAATTATTTAAAAATAAAAATCATCTATTTAATTAATAATTAATTAAATAATTATTTAATTAAATTAAATTTAATTAATTAATTAATTAATTAATAATTAAAAGAATTAACAATCAGATTTTCTATAAGTGTGATTGTTAGTTAATTTTTAAATAATTGTTGAATAATTAAATTTTAATTATTAATTAATTAATTAAGAAAATATTGGAAATTCCATTAATCAGTTTTTATATTAAGAACTTGATTTAAAATCCAATGTTGAAAACAATTATTTAAAAATTAAAATCATTTATTTATTTAATTAATAATTAATTAAATAATTATTTAATTAAATTTAAATAATTATTTAATTAATTAATAATTAAAATAAGTAACAATCAGATTTTCTATAAGTGTGATTGTTAGTTAATTTTTAAGTAATTGTTGAATAATTAATTAATTAATTAATAATTAATTAAGAAAATATTGGAAATTCCAATAATCAGGTTTTATATTAAGAACTTGATTTAAAATTCAATGTTGAAAATAATTATCTAAAAATTAAAATCCTTTATTTAATTAATAATATAATTATTTAATTAAATTGAAATAATTATTTAATTAAATTGAAATAATTATTTAATTAAGTATCAATTAAAAAAAGTAACAATCAGATTTTCTATAAGTTTGATTGTTAGTTAGTTTTTAAATAATTGTTTATTAATCAATTACAATTGTATGTATTTCAGTTGAAATTGTGAAATCCGGGTACCTGATAAGGCTTGGTTAACTTTGAGCCCCTGTAGCCAAGAATTCAGAGATGGTCTCACGGCATTTGTTCAATATGGTTTACGAAAATGTCATGGTTTATATAAGGAAGGATATTTACCATGTCCATGTAGAGACTGTACTAATAGAAATGTGATTCCAATTGTCGATTTACGTCAACACATCTTCATGAATGGTTGGTTGACACATTATGTTATATGGACGAAACATGGTGAGCGAACTTACGATTCAGAACCAAACATAGAAAATATAGTTGAAGATGGACCAAATGAAATGCGTAATTTGGTTTGCGTGGCGATGGGTAGACCTGATGAGATTGAAAATATTCCAGATCATAATGATGAACACTACAAAAAAAGTAGACAGTTAGGACGAGCAAAGTTAACGGAATTTCCGTTACAAATACTATTTTTAACGGAATTTCCGTTACAAAATTTCCGTTACAAATACTTAAATCCGTTAAAAAAATCCGTTACAAATACTTTCAAGTTAAAGTTAACGAAATGAAAAATTCGTTAAAATTTTTTTATGTATTTGTAACGGAAATTCCGTTACAAATTCCGTGAAAACGAAAAAATATCATTTGTAACGGAATTTCCAGAATGTATATATATTCTAATATTCCTGTAAATTATTTCAATATTTATAATTCTTGTAAATTCGTGAATGCATATATATTCCTGTATATATTTTTTTCCCGACATTCATAATTTACATTCAATATTACTCCCTAAATTTATTCAACTATAATGATTAAAATCATCTAACATTCAAAATATGTTATAAATCATAATAACATCATTAACATTCATTGTAACATTCATAATCTAAAATAACATTGGAACTTGACGAGTCGGAGTTGGTGTTGGAGTTGGAACTTAAGGACTTCGTCTAATTCTTTTCTTATTAACCAACTTTTTCTTGTCAGCCATTTATAATCAGTGAATACAACAAAATATTCAACATTTAAAATTGATAAAAATAGAAAAATAATTTAAATAAAAAAATTACTCACAGAATATATTAGCAGTTTTGTAAATTACTCACGTGAAGGAGTCAAATACTCTGACATATAGCATTTTATAAACTTTAAAATGGTCTAAAAACAGTGCAAGGAAATCAACCTCTACATATATGTGGATCAAAAATTATCACCTTCAATAAGAGGGACCGGACATATCTTCAATTAAAACGCGAATTACCTGAATCATAAGGAAATCGTGAGAAGGTGAAGAAACTAACAAGGTATTAAACAGGAAATAGGGATATGTTAAGATTTATATAAGTATAACCAAAATAAAATGATGATAACCACTACTAAAAATTAAATGTTGATTGATGATTCAAAATATCTAAAGAAACAGTGTAGTAGTAATAAGAAAAAACCCAACCTACTTGAAAAATTCATCAAGTACAAGTTCAACATAATTCTTCTTTGCATCTCTCCCCGCCCGTTTCAATGTCATCATCCCTAGGTTCTTCACGTCCAGAGTCACCAGAATCCTGTTTAGAATAAGATAATATCACACAAATAATGCATTTCTGATCTCAGAACAAGAATTTTTTATCCCATCATTGAACTAAATCTTCTAATGATCAACAAAAACCCAACAAATTGAAGCTAGAGGATTAAAATTAAGATCTCAGTTACAATTTGATTATATATATAGCATTACAAAATACCATTGACTCTTATCTTCAGAATAGATGATAAATTATGATTAAGGACAGTATTCAAATCAAAATTTTAAGAAGAGGGAGGAGAAATCTCCATACATTAATAATTAATGAATACGACAATTATATTTTTGGTTAATTTCCATATGGAAAGCTAAAAAAAATTAAAACTAATATTTCGAGTTTCAACCATATTTTTAAGTAATACACTTTGATTAAACATAATTCTCAGCAAAAATCACAAAAATGATTCTAATTGTAGCATCGATCATATTCATTAATATATATCTCATATCCCAACAAATCAATCCGAATTAAAAAAATCATAAGAATAAGATATCAAAATCATAAGAAACTAATAAGGTATTAAACATGCAATAAGGATCTGTTAAGATTTGTAATGAATCAGGAGAAATACATTCCTCATTCCACTGTTATCAAAATTGAGTAAGAGTTGATTGTTCAAACAAATGTTTTATAAAAAATTGAAAGATTGAAAAATGAATCACATTTTCACAGAATAATCATAGTGAATGTCTGAATGATGAAAATGGTATTTGCTTCTTCAATTTCTGTTAACATAATCTACAATTATCATATCATAGATAGAATCCATATACACCATAACATATAATATCTCTCAATCCCAAGCGAAGTTAAATTGGCTTAACGCCTTAAACACATGAGTTTACTTACAATCCCATTCCCGCTGCAAGGCCATTGTCTAAGAACATCAACAGAAGAAAAATAAAAACGGTTTTGTAATCAACCTATCATCAAAGAGAACCATTATTCAACAAAAAAATCTAAATAATAATGAAAGTTCAAAATAGAAGTATAATATAAATGCACATAAACTTACAACGATTCATATATGTAAGGGATGAGTACATAAATGATACCTGTTCCAATTTACTGACACAGTGATTTTATTTGAGGTATAGTCAAGGGATTGAGAAAAATAGAGAACACTCACTTCAGTGTAGTTCACCGATAAACTCTGCCATTATCATTAAAATGAAAAAAAGTTAAGATGGGAAGGATTCCTGATTAGGAACAACCCCTAACGAACTTTATAAAACAACAACAAAAAAGCTAAGACGGTGTGGAAATTGGACAGATGTCAACTAATATTAACCGCCATAGAAAATAAAAAACATATAAGAAAAAAAAGATCTGCAACCACCATACAAAAGCTAAGATAGATGGTAAGGAAATTGGACAGATGCCAACTAATATTAACAACCACAGAAAATAAAAACAGATAAGAGAAAAACAGATCAATTATATAATAATATACACATCGATTATAATTAGTTAGTTACCATCATTATCTCCGAGGTCCGAGTCGGAGTCGGAATTAGATTCACCCATTGCTGTTGGTACTTGAGTAGTTGGAGTTGGAATTCGAGTTGGAGTTGGAGTTGGATTCGGAATTGGAGTTGGAATTTGAGGAATTGAAGTTGAAACTCGAGTTGGAGTCAAAGTTGCAGTCGGAACATGAGTACTTGAAGTAGGTTCTTCATTGTCGACAGAACTTCGTGTAAATCGTCGTTTCTTACTAACCAATGTTTTTTTGGGTGCCATTTATAATCTGTGAATACAACAAAATATTCAGCACTTAAAATTAATAAAAACAGAAAAATAATTAAAACTTAAGTCTTGGAACTTGTACAGAAATAACTAACTCTAACTAATTATAACAATGTAAGGAAGCATGCAATAATATAGAATTACTATCATAAAATATTTGATTTCTAAATAATTTAAATACAGATGGAATCTTAAATTTAAATAAATTACAACATACCTTTCTTGGCTTTTATATTTTGCTTTTAATAAATCTGAAAAAGAAAAAAATAATCTTAGTCTAAGCAGTCACTTATAAATAATCTTAGTCTAAGCAGTTACTTATAAATAATCTTAGTCTAAACAAAAATGAAAATAGATCGATCATTTTGTGATAAATATTATCTCAGTCTAAACACCCAATTATACAATCTTTGGATGGTTTTACAAACTTCAAAACAGAACAGAACAAAAATGCATTTTCATCCTAAAACAATATTTAGATCTATTCAAAATTACATAAAAATGATCTTATAGACAGAAAAAGAAGAAACTAATATGAAAAAAAATGATTTTTATGATTTTGTTCTTATAGACAAAAAATGGAATGGATATATTGTAAAAGAAAGCATTGCAAAAGATTTCGGATTAAAACACAAATTGTTTTGAAACGGTTGATGGATACATTCTCACAAATTAAAACACAAATTGTTTGTTCACTAATACCCATATGAACGAAAATAATAATCATAATCATAAGAATCAAATCTATTAACAAAAAATCTTATCTATTAATTCCAATAAATTCCAGATATACATAAATCTAGACAGAAACAAATAGATAGATAAGTGTAGTGCTTTATAAACTTCACAGTGAAGTAAACGTTGGGATAGACACCAAATTAGATAGACTCTTTAAATTCTATCTGTAAATCCATGTCTATATAAAAAGAGGAACGGAAATGAAAATGGGAAAGAAACTAATAGGAAAAAAATGATCTTATAGATAGAAAAAGAAGAAACTAATGGGAAAAAATGGTTTTTAGGGTTTGGTTCTTATAGACAGAAAATGGAATGGATTTTTAGGGTATTGTAAAAGAAAGCATTGTAAAAGATTTCTGATTCTTACCAGTAAAACAGAAATGAATCCACTGAAACGAAGCAAGCAAAAGCGGCGTGTGGAGATTGAAGTGGAAATGACAAATCCGGCGTATGGAGATCGAAGTGGGGTACTGTGGAGACTGAACGAAAAATTCCAGCGTGTGGAGATCGAAGTGGCGTACTGTGGGACTGAACGAAAAATTCCGGCAGAAATGAGATATTTGGGGAAATCGGGTGGAGATATTGGGGGAAATGAGATAGTATTATTTGGGAAGAATGAGAGGGAATAGGAGGATTTAGGGAAATAGGAGGGAATAAAAAATTTATTAATTTAGTCGTAGATCTTCCACCCATATTAGAATATCTTTTATTTAAAACTGAACAAATTATTCATATTTGTTCCTCCTACTGTTTAATTTCTTAATATAGTTGGTGATGGTGTGATACAAAGTATATTGTAATTATCTTTTATTGGTGATGGTGTGATACAGAGTATATACCAGACAATTTACTAAATGTATTACAAATGTTCCCCCTTTCTACATTCAACCCCTAGAGGTATTTATATATTTTCTTACTGGTCCGGACCTTCTTTTACTGGTCACGTGGGCCTGCTGGGCCTGGTCAGGGATAGGCCTGGTCTGATGGACCAGATCATCAATTGGGTTGGAAATTGAATTGGTAGGTTTTTCATGACCATAGGATATGTCGAATAGGAAGTTGGATTCAACTATATTGATAATCATTATAGTGTATACTGGTAGGTATAGCTTATCTATTGCTGTCAATCCTGACACCAGTACCAATAGATCTAGCACCATTGGTATCAATACATATCTGTTTTTATTGTTGTTGAGGCACCTGTGGGCCACAAAATAAATATCACATATATACCCTTGTGAAAGATATTACAATTGGTGAGACATGCCTGATTACGTCAGTCACTCCTAGCAACGCCCTTCAACAAGGACTAGGGTTCTTTCGCTTTATGCCGGACCCCCGGAGAGTTCCACAAATGCGGAGGAAGTGTCTATGTCAAGTACTCAAGGAACCACCTGAGAATCTCCGACTGGGACTACTAAGTCGCCGACTCCAGGGGTGAATCGCCGACTCTAGGCCTCGTGGTCAGTTCTGGTAGACTGCCAATCTGGCTCATGGGGAGTTGGCGACTCCACCTCTGAATCGGCGACTCCCATACTTGAGTCGCTGATTCCCAGCCGTTACTTGGGAGGGTCCACGTCATTATGACACTCTTCAATAGGGCACCTTAATGGGGTGGGCCCCACGCTAATGAATGGGGAAACGTCCCTCAGGACCCTATAAAAGGGGTCCTTGGGGTCCTCTACTCGCAGGTCATTCCCATTTGACCACAACACACCAGAGCAATCCAAGGAGCCCGAATCGTCTACTCTCAAGAGAGTCGTCGATTCCCCTCCACTTCTGTAGGTACATTAACGTAGAGCGCACGTCGTGGACTTCAAAGCCTCCGACCATCCTCGCAACCCCGCAAGTCTACTGGTAACAGATTTCGTGCTTCATCAACAATCACCCCCTTTTATTTCATTATAACTCTTCATATTCTTTATTTATACTTCCATTATGAAAGTTCCATATCTTTATATATTATTCTTAATTCACATTTCCATTATTCCATATCTTATATATTTACATAATCTCATATTTCCATAATCAGTTATTATCAAAATTAAACACACCCAACCAACATAGCCGTTGGGTGTTTTAGTTATTTAAACACATCTAAACGTTCATTAGAATTCACGTTCTTACACTTCATAATCAATCAACACACACACAGTTTCGCTGCTCTACTATCTCAATATTACAGACTTTCATCGCTTCCTCAAACATCTCAACTGACTCAATTATTCACTGCAACAATCGGCTTCATCAAATAATCTTCATAAGTTGTGGATCATTGCTTCATCATCCTTGATTAATCGATCATCCAACAGTATCATTTAACATATATCATTATCATCATATATATTTCTACTCACATCATTGGATATTTATTCAAAGATAGTAATTTTGCTTTCAAATAATCATATATATATATTTGTATATCATAGTACATATCCATCAGTTGTTGTATATATGTCTGTTGTTGTTGTTGCCCCTCTGAATCTATTTATTGCTTGATCTGCTTTGAGAGTTATTTAAAATCTATCGCTCTTAATCTAGATACTTGTGCAAAAAATACTGATGGAACGAAAAATAAAACGTATAAAAATAAATTCAAGAATCAGTCAATTAGATTGATCGTAGATGACCTTAAGTTGAACTGTCTATATTTAGAAGTCGAAAAGGTACATATACCAAATAAGATCATCGTCACTTATAGTTTAACGTTTCTCACGTTGGCACTTTTCAGTAGCTTCACTGGTGATGAAACTAATGAACTTCGACATACTTTTTTGCATTGACTTTTGGCTTCTTTCGAGATCTTGTCATTTACCATAGAGCTTTCTTCATGATCTGGATCACATTTGCTATGGAAAGATATAGATGATTTGATGGAGCATTCCTTCCGGAATTATTGTTAGTAGTACTACCAGGAAAGTCGATCGTTCGGATATTGGTTGCAGAACCCCATTAAATTCCATTGTTCGCACTTTGAGATGTTTCTCCAGACTAAGCCTTGTATGTGAAAATGATGTATACTTATATTAAACCTAAATTTTAATATGGTTATTTAAATCCTTTTGCAAAATTCTTGTCCAACCATTAATTATTTTCTTTAGCTATCAATACCTATCATTCAAAGCTTCAAACTCGAAACTTGAAACTTCGGACCTTGTCAAATACTATGGATGATCAACCCAAACGCCTACATAGTGGAACATCCAAAAGATTTTCAAATGTCCGCGTCTTTTAACATTGCAGATATTTGGAAATACCGTCTGCCGGACGAAAGTCACTTCCAGCAATCCTGGTTGGCTTCTTTATATATCTTAGGACTTGTTAAATGTTATCGATAGGGGATGCATGAATTTATGTATCACCAGTTTGCAATTACAATACTTGTTAGGTATCGAGACAATTCAAATATCATACAGAAATCATTATTGGCAAATGCGGCCTGGTCTTTGGATCATCTAATTAATTGTATTTATGGTAGATTAAGAGGTGAGGGTCTATATCATATTATTATTTTTGATTAATTGCATGTATTAAATTGTGAAGAAGGATAAGGATTGAGGAGGAGTTTAATTGATAAATTTAGAAAAATTTAAAATTGTTGAAAAATAAATGAAAGGATTGGAACAACAAAGACATCTACAAATGATAAAGAAAAAGGTTAATTAATTAATAGATTTATTTTATCAAGCAAAGTCAACTCATGTCATTCTAATTATTGCCAATCATTAGGTTGATTATGTAGAAAATATTAATACAAGCGCGTATTTAATTATTGATTGTATTGTTTCTGATATAAATATTGTATGTCCAATCATCAAGTTTATCAAAATGTTTTCAATGGAATTATTAATTAATATTTGCCATGTTTGCAACTTACTTTATAATTGATCATAATTGTCAACGGTTTTTTGTGAAAAATATTAATTAATACAACCATTTTTGTTACTAACTGACTTGATGTTGGAAAATGTATTAATACAACAAGGTCCGTCTGCGACAAACTTAATATTGAGAAATTTTGATAACTAATTTGACTACGGTTGGTAAAAAAATAATTACATGCATAAGAAATGGGACGTCCGTACCTGTTGGTGTGTGAGCTCGCCGGAGTAAGCTCGCCGTCCCAACCTAGTACAAGTGTTTCTCTCAGATTTGTCAACCCCCTCCCCTAACGGACTAGGGGAGGTATTTATAGTGCTCCATGATTGATCCTAGGCCTCATGGGCCAGCCGGCCTGCCTACGCCTTCGGGCCCATTCGTGCGTCTGGGCCTCGACGGCCGTTCGTTCGGTCCATGGGCCGCAGTCCGCGGTCCATGGTACCAACAGTACCCCCAGATGAAAACGAAGGAAGAAAACTGTAGAAAAATGGGTGACATATTGCTAACGATGTTTTCTTCGATGCATAACCAATTGATTAAGATTTTAGGTGATTTAAGAATAAGCTCAACATTTTAAATTTATATATATTCATTATTTAATGCAATATTGCAGTTAATAAAGATTGGCTAAATATTTCAATAAAATTATATTATTTATCAAACCCTAACGTTTAATTAGTGTACGCGACGTTTATTTTTCCAAAAAAACACCTTTTAAAGATATAATAATGAAGTTTTATATTTTCATAACGTGCCCTATCTACCCATTTTAATCAATTAAGCTTACTAATTCCATCGTTTTATGTAGTTAATTTAACCATTTTCAAATATAAAAAAGATTATATATTGACATTTGCTATATAATGATCATAATCCACAAAACACAACAAATCAGACAACATTTCGATAGCAAAAGATTAGAAGAACATAGGTGTGTTTAACTACTCCCTTTTCGTAGCATTAATGTTGATCACAGTTGTCATTTCAACCAATGGTGATGTTTTGGCTGGAAGTGACTGTGACGCAGATTCCAAACAGGTGGCCAGATTATGTAAGAAGCATGTTATAAAAGTTTTTGGGATTCTTCTTGTTAAGGGTCCAATAGGCCCATTCCGATACATCAAAAAATTATATTAGATTTATTTGTAATTAGATCCCTGTGATTACTTTAATCACAGATTAAGGTGGAAACCCTTGGTATAAATAAACTTAGGGTTTCCTCAAGTAAAGCACTTCGTCTTTTCCTATTCTTGTCTATCACTCTCAACGGAACTCTTCTAATATGTAATCTAAGTGATCAAGTTCTCTACTCTGTTGTTCTCATTTACTTTTTCATCACACTCAATCAATAATATTGTTGTTTCTCTCGTCTTCATCGATCTCATTGTGGTGTATGCTCCGCTCTCCACTGCCTCTCTCTCGTGCTCTGTCTTATTACATTGGTTTCTACCGAAAACACAACAAGCAATGTAGAAGGCAAAAAGATTTTAATTATAAGACGATTATTATGTTCGAATCAATGGAATGTTGATCTAATACTTCCTTCTCGAGTTGGCAAGCGCCGAAAGAATGGAGTTTCAAAATGTGGTTGTTCTGTGAGCATTAAAATGAAAAGGGTTGATTTTGTGGTTTGGATGAACTCAAACAAGCACCAAAGAAATGGTAATAAAGATTTAGTAACTTCTTAATCTTAAATAATTTCAAAAACAACACTTCAGATACGTCACTATTTGTATACATTCAGAACAACATACTGATATAGGTTGTTGTAATGTAGACGATCTGATCATAACTGAAAATATAAATGAAGTAGAAATATTTATTAAAAACTTATGTCTAGAATTTAAATGCAGAGATTTAGGAAGGTTAAAGTTTTTTTCTAGAAATGGAGGTAGTTCATAATTTTGATGGATCTATAACTGTAAATCAAACCAAATATGCACTAGAAATATTAAGCAAATACAATATGCTAAATTGCAAACCTGTTAAGACACCTGGAACAAGACTATCTAAGGAAGAAGAAGTACCGTTAGAAGACGTTACCTCTTATAGAGAATTAGTAGGATGATAGTATACTTTTGACTAATGAATTAGTTAACAAGGACATCAATGATTTAATTAGCAGTATAGAACAAGTCCTGCAACAAAAGATAATATTGATTCAGGAAGTAGCGATTACCAGCCTGAGGAAGAAAATCAAGGGATTGAAGTTGAGGAATCTGAGGGATTGAAGTTGAAGATCAAGGGATTGAAGTAGATTTACAAGTGTTTTGGTTTTGAAAAGTTTATAATTTAATAAAAAGCCTTAACACTAACACTATCTATCATTAATTAACATTATCTATCCCTAACACTATAGTGTAAATTTTTCTAACCTAACACTATCTTAATTTAATATGATATAATAATATAATTATTTAGTAATTAAATTAGACTAACCTAAAGTTAATATTAGGAATTTATATTTTTATAATTTTAACAAAAATCACTAATTGTTAATTTATAATTTATAATTTTTTAGGATTTATAATTTAAAATTACTTTTTATATTTAATTTATAACTTTAAAATAACTTATTTAAATTTAATTTTTAACTTTAAAATTTAAAATATCTAAAATAACTTTAATTTATAACTTCTTTAAATTTTTATAATTTAAAATAAGATTAGTTTATAACTTTTAAAATATCTAATTTATTAAATTAAATTATCTAATTTAGAATTTAATATAATAAATTTATATAGAGTAACCTAATATTAATATTAAGTAACCAGGTTGGTCTCCTATTACAAGTCGTATTACAACTTTTAATTAAAAGTTGATCACTTTTAATTAAAAATCAAATTTATATAACTGTTGGTCGCTAGAGTTGGTCAGAAATACCTTGTTTTCTTGTAGTTATATCCTACTATTGTCTAATGTAACCCAATTATTTTGTAGTTATATCCGGCTTGCTACTATGTTTTAATCAATACACATGCTGAAGTCTCATGCAACTTTGTTATTCTGTGGTTAAACACTGTTATTATTTCTTTTCTTTTTTCGACCAGGGTCCATAAGTACACACTTATAATTCATATTTGAACCCTGATATCATATCTTCCTCTACATACATGCTAATATCTAATGTATCCCTGTAATTATGTTGTTCCACTCTGCTATTATTTGTCTCTTAACACACATCCTAACCTCTCATGTAACCATGTTATTCTATAGCTCCACCCCTACTATTATGTATTTTTCGAGTTGACCTAATCAATAAGTACACACTTATAATGTTTATGGGAACTCTTCTATTATGTTTTGCTATATATATATATGGTGATACAAGATTGTACACTTGTCTATCCCATCAACAAAAATTAGGGTTCCATTTGCTTTATGCCAGACCCCGGAAGGCTCCCGTGGAAGCAGATCCAAAGGTCAGCGTCGAGACTCAAATCAACCCTCCTAATTGCTGATTGGGTCAGGTAAATCGTTGATTTTGGGAGAAGGTTGCCCGAGTCCTAAGAACTTGGTGTTTTCTCTCTCAACTTGTCGATTTCACCCTAAATCGTCAATTTTGGGGTGTTACCTGCGTCCAACCTGACATCTTAATGGCATAACGCGATCTTCGCCGTAGATGTCATATCCCCCGAGAATATTAATTGCAGATACTTCTAAAAAGAGGTGGAATCTATATCATATAGATATATGTCTTCTTACATGAAGAGCTAACTAAAGAAGTTTACTTAAAACTACATCATTATCTCCTCGAAGAAGGAGACAAGAGAGTATGTAAATTTAACAAATCCTTATATGGACTCAAATAAACTTTTAAGAGTAGCACGCATGTTTGAAAAACTAAGAACCACACTAATAGATTTTGCTTTACACGACCAAAATCAGTATTTGTGAAAATTTTCCTTATTGATATCAAATTAAAACAATGATATATAAGTATTATAATAGTAGAATACGTGTTCAATTTTACGAACCTCGCCAATTATATCTTCAAATGATATTTAAATTAATTTATCAAATTTATATTTCAACTGGTTGTACAACATATATAATCATATAGATATGAGATATTGTAACAGTAACAATCATACACAAATCATTTTATGGTACACCTCATGCTCAAATTGAAATCTCAATAATTATGAACATTTCATATAAACTAGGGTCGATGATGTCTATGGACGCCCTCCTCTTCCATAACCCGAACCAGATCCATATCCAGAGCCACCACCTCCTCCACCGCCACCACCGCCACCACCTCCTCCACTATACCATAACCACCATATTTCCGCTACCTGAACCATAACCAGACCCACTACCAGATCCATATCCAGATCCATTCCTGCCACCACCTCCACTTCCATACCCATCGCCCTTCCCATATCCCGAGCCATATCCCGATCCATAACCACCTCCAGACCTCCCACCGCCACCCTGTCCACCTCCACCACCTCCTCCACTACCTCCCCCACCACCACCACCTCTACCACTTCCATATTCTTCTCCATAACCTGAGCCAGATCCATAACTAGTACCCGATCCTCCACCACTACCTTGTCCGCCTCCACCTCCACTTCCATATCCACTGCCTTTCCCATATCCCGAACCATATCCCGATCCTTAACCAGAATTGCTTCCACCACCACCACTTCCGCCGCCACCACCACCACTATTTGAGAGCAACCTTGCTGCAGAGGTCATGCCTAAGAAAAGCATGACCACAAAAGTAGCACCCAACACCTTAGATACTGCCATTGTTATATATTTTCGAAAGCTAATTAATTGAGAGATGTGTGTTGTTATGAAGAATGCATAGGATGATGCCTCTATTTATAATACCATGATACCATGATGATGAATGAGAGTGAATCTGGACGAAGGTGATTTGAGTATGAAGAAGAAGAGAATGTGATTGTGATGAATGGAACCGTGGTTTATTCCTCTGTATTCCTTTATATATATAACTTTATAATATTCAGATTTAACAACCCACTACTAACAACTTGTTAACTAATTATAATTACATTGTATTTTATACTAACACACCCTCTCAATCCTGTGAGAATGGCCTCACAAGATTGATACGTTGTTGAGCAAACCCCTCGGGCGATAATGCTTTAGTAAGTAAGTCTGCTTTTTGCATTGTTCCTGGGATGTGAGAAATGTGCACTGAGCCTGCATCGATTCTTTCCCTCACATACTTGAGGTCAATCGCAACATGTTTTAGCTTAGAATGACATGCCGAATTGGTTTCTAAATAACTGCCCCTCGATTATCTGACTTAAGTGAAATTGGGGTTTTTACACCTATTCCCAATTCCACCAACAAATTTTTGATCCACTCCAGTCCTTGAATAGTCGTCGCAACGGCACTATATTCCGACTCGGTGCTAAAACGTGACACCGTGCTTTGCTTGCGAGAACTCCAAGCAACCAGTGTATTCCCAACATATATCAAATATCCTGTTTGACTTTTTCGGTCAACTTTATCTCCGGCCCAATTGGCATCGCAATATCCGGTGATCGTAAATTCAGAAACTTTCTTAAGTGTGATACCCCAAGTTTGAGTTCCCGAGAGATACCTAAGAACCTTTTTCATCGTTGTCCAATGAAGAGGTTTTGGAGATGACATAAATTGCGATAATTTGTTAACGGCAAATTGAATATCCGGCCTTGTTAACGTGAGATATTGAAGTAAGCCTACGATCCTTCGATACTCTTTGGCTTGTTCTATCGGCGTCTCGTAGGAATTAAGATCCTGATTTGTCAACATAGGAGAAATTGATGGCTTCATATTATCAAGATTAATACCTTTGAGCAAATTCACAAGATATTGAGTTTGGCACAAGTGTAACCCATTCTCTATTTCTCGGACTTGAATTCCCAAGAAAAACGAGATCTTCCCAAGCTTTCGAACTGCAAATTCTTGACCAAGTTTATCCATTACTTTTTCTACCATGCCTTCATTCGATCCGGTGATAACAATATCATCTACGTACACAAACAAATAGATTCTGTATTCAATTGGACCGGCCTTCTATAGTAAGAAAAATGACGGATCCGAACAATCTTGAACGAACCCCAATTGAACTAATACGTTTCGAAGACGTTTGAACCACATTTTTGGCACTTGTTTCAATCCATACAAGGCTTTGTCTAACAAACAAACGTGATCTGGAAATTCTTGATCTACGAACCCCTTAGGTTGTTGTATCACAACTCTTTCTTCAATGTCACTATGCAAAAATGCATTGGAGATGTCAAGTTGAGATAATTTCCGCGAATTGGAAACTGCAATGGTGAGTACCAATCAAATAGACACCGGATTAACCACCGGACTGAAGGTTTCATTATACTCTAATCCTTCTATCTGTCGAAGACCATTTGCCACTAATCGCGCTTTAAACCTCTCAACCGTCCCATCCTTCCTTTGTTTCACCTTAAAAATCCACAAAGAATTAATAACATTATCACCTGAATTTCTCGGAATTAATTTCCAGGTATTGTTTCTTTGTAGTGCTTTGAATTCATCAACCATGCCTGCCTTCCATTCTGGGACCAGCAACGCTTGTTTGGGTGATTTTGGTACTGCCATGACGTTTCTAGGTGATACGGAGAGTGCATACTTCCTTTGTTTCACCTTAAAAATCCACAAAGAATTAATAACATTATCACCTAAATTTCTCGGAATTAATTTCCAGGTATTGTTTCTTTGTAGTGCTTTGAATTCATCAACCATGCCTGCCTTCCATTCTGGGACCAGCAACGCTTGTTTGGGTGATTTTGGTACTGCCATGACGTTTCTAGGTGATACGGAGAGTGCATACTTTGGGTTAGGCTTTACAATCCCATGTTGAGCTCGAGTGACGGGTCGATTTTCTGGAATAACTTCTTCCCCCGGCGCACTTGACTCTGTACTGGCCGGTGATGATAACTCCATGTTCGACGGCGACGTCGAAAAAAATCTGGAATAATTTGTGGATTAATGTCACTCGGACCATTGCCTGATTGAGATAAGGATGTTCCAATATATTGGACTTCACTATTTGGACTATCCTGCAATTGTCCCAAAATATTTTCATTTTCAACAATAGGGTCTGGATTAATATTCAGATCTGGACCATTACTTTTTGGGCCTGATTGAGGGTTGTTCGGACTTGGGCTCACTTCTGGACTTTTAATAGATATATCAAAATTATTAGATTTAGGAGAAATATCACAATCATCCTTGTTTAACAATTTATTTAGTGAAAAATCATCTTCCTCAAACCTGACATCCCTTGAAATATATAGCTTTCCAATGACTGGATCTAGAAAGATATAACCTTCATAGTTGACTGAATACCCTAAGAAAATACATGGTGCCGATTTCCGATCCAACTTCGAGGACCGATATGGTCGTAAACACGGGTAACATTTGCACCCAAATACCTTTAGAAACCCATAATTCGGTTTCTTTCCCAATAATTCTTCCATAGGAGATTTACCTGCATTTATAACCGAAGGATTATGATTATACAGATAAGTGGCTGCCAATACTGCAAAATCCCAATATCTATCAGGTAGGGATGCATGTTGAAGTATCGTGACTACTGTATCGACCAAGTGTCTGTGATGACGCTCAACCGCCCCCATCTGTTGATGACTGTATGGGCACGAAAACCGATGTATGATACCAAATTCTTCTAGCATTGGTGTCATTTTCTTAAATTCCAATGCATTATCTGTTTGAAATTCTTTGATTGAACAACCTGTTTGATTTTCAACAATCTTTTTAAATTTGAGAAATATTTCTCCAACTTGAGATTTTCTATGAAGAGGAAACACCCAATTATAGTTCGTTTTTGCATCCACAAAATTAATATAGTATCGATAACCTTCGGATGAAATGCACGGTGTCAGACTCCATATATCGGCAGAATCAATGATAATGATTTTTTATAAACTGTCGTTCTAACCTTGTGAGGTAAGGCTGATGATTTCCCTACCCTACAAGAGTTACAAAAAACCATATTTTTACAAGAAATATCAATTAGCTTCTCTCTTACTAATTTGTCTACCGCCTTCTGATGCAAATGTCCCAGACGGCAGCGTCAAATTTTATTCGACGTTCTTTCACCCAACAAAGCAATGGGACTCCGACTAATATCAACTGGTAACCGATATAGGCCGTCCTCCTGAATTCCTTCCAATAGTACTTCCTTAGTGACAACATCCTTGACCTTTACATTTTGTGAATTAAATTCCATAAACACGTTATTATCAAAACAAAACTGATATACCGATAGCAAATTTTTGGATGTTGTAGGAACCAATAGTAATTCATTAAGCATAAACGTCCTCTGTCCATTCGAGAATTCAAACTTTCCCGAATGTGAAATTTGCATTGCACCCCCATTAGCTGTAGCAATAGTTATTGGACCATTATAAGGAATAGCCAACTGTAAATTATTTATTATACCTGTTACATGAGTAGTAGCACCCGAATCTGGATACTAAACTGATGATATCCCCTCTGATTGCTTAGAAACCATGTTGGCCGACTGTGATGATAGGCCCACCGCAATTAGCTTCCTGTTAAGAGTAGGAGCAAATTTTTTAGCATTGAACCTATCAAAATAATTTAAAGCCCCATTCCCTTTGCGATTGCAAATTTGACATGGGTGATTTTTGATATTTCCCCCATTATTTCCACCAGAATAGGAATGTCCATTATTTCCACTATTATTTCCATTATTCCAAAAATATCCAGAATTTCCAGAACCCGTGTTTCCAGAGAACGTGTTTCCAGATCAGCAGAAATCACCATATCGCGATTGCGATTTTTCTATCGACAAGGCGGCGACATTGACGGCCAGAGAAAGGGACGACAGCAACGATTGGTTCTCCTCTGGTTGGCAAAGCTCCAGATCCGTGAGCAGCGCTTGGAGGTCCACAAATGTCATCGCCGGATCAAATCGGATGGTGATAGAGTTGGAGAACGCCGCATACTCCGGCCCCAATCCGCCGATGGTTGTGATGATTTTGTCAGCCTTACTGATTTTCTCCCCGATCATTTGCAATTCATCCATTAGTGATTTGAAATGGGCAATGTAGGCGGACATCGTTAATGCCCCTTTCTTCACCGTCAAGAACTGCCTCCGGAGAAACAGGATGCGAGTAATTGATCCGGATGAATATAGTGTTGCCAACGCCTTCCAGACATCTGTTGATTTTGTCAAGCTCACCACTTGAGCAAGAATATTAGGCGACAAGGTTTGGAACAACCATCCCAAGATCAACTGATCTTTCCGCAGGTACACCGGTGAGTCATTCAACTCAACCTCACTTTTCACACAGTGGCGTATTCAGGATTCCCCGAGAGGGGGGGCAAGATTCGCCGAAGGTGAAATTTTTTTTTTGTACTAATTAAAAAACCTATACAAATTTTGGCATGACCTATTCATATAATTGATTATAAAAATCTATAAAAAATCAATACATTCATTCCATAATTAATATTCAATACATTAATTAATATTCAAATTAAAAATAAATATATTCATTTAATTAACAATAAAAATTTCAAATACATTTTACATTACTTCAATGTCCTACGACGAAGACACATATCATTAAATATTTTTAAAATAACTTCGTTGTCTATAGTTTTAAAAATATCTTTCTCGATATATGTTACTAAACAATCATTCATTAAACTATCACCAAGGCGATTTCTGAGACGAGTTTTAATGTGGGAATCACATTAAAGAAATAAATAAAATGGTTCCTCTTTAATTAATTAAAGAAAGAAATAAAATTCACATGTATATTTAATCAATTTAGGTCCCTATTTTAAAAAATCACATGGAATGATGAAAATTCATATTTTTTCAGGTTGATAATAGTTCAATTCAATTTTTTGCAAATGGTTCATTTTCCTGTTTTAAAATGGTACATTTTTTTCCGGATCAAACTAGGTTAAACACAAACGGATCAAGAATTCAAGATAGACGGACATACCTAGAGCCTAAAGGCTAGAGAGTAGCGGAGACTGGACTCTGGAGAGTGGAGACGAACTTAAGGCAGTGAAATCCGATGGTGGTGGTGTCCTGTGAGCTGTGGCACAATAACTGAATCTCGATGGACGGTGGTCGGAACGTGAGAGCTTGTCGACCGATTGACCCTGAGATGATCGTGAGGTGGATGGGAGGAGGAGAAATTGGGGGAAGTCGTGAGTTTTGGGGAAGGAGATTGGGGGAAATAAGATTGAAGAAAATGAGATGGGGGGAAACGAGATTGGAGGATGGGGGGAAAATGAGATTGGGGAAATAATATTGGGGAGATTTTGGGAGAAATCGTGGGTTTTGGGATAATGGGGAAATTTGGGGGATATTGGGGAAATATCGTGAGTTTTGGGTTTGGGGGAGAGGTTTAGGGATTTAGAAATTTGGGGGAGAGGTTTAAGGATTTAGAAAATTTGGGGAGAGGTTTAGGGATTTAGAAGATTTGGGGGAGAAATTTAGGGATATTTAAGTTTTTAGGGATTTATATGTAATTAAACTAAAAATTACATATATTGTAAAATTTGCATAGTATATAAATATTGTGAAATTTATATATTAACCTTTAAAAAATATTAATATATTGTGAAAATTACACTTAACCCCCTATAAAAAAATTAATTACATATAGGTCCTCGAATATTTTCCAAATTTTAGGGGGGGCAATTGCCCTCCCTTGCCCCCCTGGATACGCCACTGCTTCCACATACTTCAGTAAATTTGTGCCAATAAGAACACAGGTGGCCTAAGCCTTCCACGAAACAAAATTCTCTTTCGTAAGAGTAACAAAGGATAGCCTCTTCACGTGAAGAATTGGTTCCTCTAATCGAGCGACGGATCCATCATCGGCGTTTGCGGAAGCTCCGGTACCTGACGATGATACCATGATGATGAATGAAAGTGAATTTGGACGAAGGTGATTTGAGTATGAAGAAGAATAGAATGTGATTGTGATGAATGGAACCGTGGTTTATTCCACTGTGTTTCTTTGTATATATAACTTTATAATATTCAGAACCCACTACTAACAACTTGTTAACTAATTATAATTGCATTGTATTTTATACTAACATCATGTGAGTTTGGTTTGGGAAAATAATTAATGTTTGAAATAATCGCCATCTGGTTTTGACTTTAGGGTGTGAAATTAAATTAATTTCATGCCTAACATGTCTAAACAAAACTTTGTTTGAAAATCTTGAACACATTAGATTCGTTGACAGAACTCAATCCAACTTGTGTTCAAGTCCACTGAAATTTCATAATCTGGATATGGTTTTGACTAAAATTTAATAATGGTAGCAGCTAATCATACAACAACTGTAGCTTCTGTATATAAAGTCTAAACCGAAATGATTTATTTCCATTGACTGACAGACTGACTTTAAAATACTATATTTTGTTTTCTTCAATCTTAAATACTGATGCTTTCAAATTAATTAGGTTTTACATACATTCAGCCAATATTTTAAAGAAATAATGATGGTTTGAAATGGCCAATATATTCAGCCAATACATTCAGTCAAATTAATTAGGTTTTATCATTGAGAAGGAAAATGATGGTTTGAAATGGCACTTCTATATATATTTATTGTTGACTAAATAAAACATATATAACACTTTGGAAATAACGCATGGAATTAAGCACAAGTGCACCATCACACAGCCCAATAAGTTAAAGCTTTTATATGGTGACAAATAATTTCAATTGAAATTTGGTTCAAATCCACAAATATTATGTCTTTGACCAGATGGTGCCGGAGTTAAGATTTCCGAGGGGGGTACGCACAATAACTTGGCTAAGGCGAAATTTTTGTTTTGGACATATATAGATTTTTAATTTCCCTTTTTTCTGAATTTTATATTAGAATCTCTTTTAACAATCCCTCATTCATGAATGTAATAATTAATTTGATATAGTTTGGAAAATACCACATGCATGTTTGTTGTAGACTAAATTAAATATATATATTAAATACTTTGGACTTTGGGGGTATGGAAGTAATTAATGCATGGAATAGGCATAAATGCACCACTAGGGTGTCAAATAAAGTCCGGCTCGGCGGGCTCGGCTCAGGCTCGTCTTAACGAGCTTAAGTATTGGACTTGGGCTCGGCTCGTTTAAGCTCGGGCTCGCGAGCCCAACGAGTCGAGCCCGAGCCCAATACTAAAGCTCGTTTAGCCTAATGAGGCGAACTCGAGCTTGGAGTCCGAGCTCGGCCAAAACCAGGCTCGGCGAGCTCGAGCCCGGGCCCGATCCTGAATAATTCCTTAACGGGTCGAGTCTGAGCCTGGATAATTCCTTAACGAGCCCGAGCCTGCATGACTCTATAAGCAAAAGTTCGGTTCGACTCGTTTGACACCCTATGCACCACCAGACTGCCTAATAAGTTAAAGCGTGACTAAAATTTTCAATCCAAATTATTTTTGACCAACACATAATATTGCTTTGAATCATAGAGAGAGTGAGTCAAAAACTCACAATCATCTTTTATTTATTTATATTATATTCTTGTATTTAAGGAGAGGATCCAGATCATGTCCCTCCCTACTCAGGTTTAATATTCGGGTTTCACAAGATCCGGAACTGCCCAATCCCCAATTGTGATCAATCATTGTTTTTGTTTCTATTACTCTGAGAACATAGTTATAAATAGGGAATAATCCGATTTTGCTTGAGAAAACCCAATTTCTAAAAGTACTCCTCTTAGCTTCTCAAACCAGCTCCTTGAGGCTTGTTTGAGCCCATATAGGGATTTGTTCAGTTTACAGACCCTCTTGTCTGTTTCTTTTAATAAACCTTGAGGAGGTTTTAAATATACTTCTTCATGTAAATCTCCATGCAAATATGCATTGTTTACATACAATTGATATAAATTCCATCCTTTGATGGCAGAAATTGCTATTATTGTTTTTATAGTTACCATTTTGACTACTGGTGCGAAGGTTTCAAAAAAATCAAAACCCTCCTTTTGTGTAAACCCTTTGGCCACTAGCCTAGCTTTATATCTTTCCACTTGGCCATTTGGTTTGTATTTTATCTTGTAGATCCATTTTGATCCAATGGATTTCCTGTTTTGTGGAAGGTTTGTTAAAACCCATGTATTGTTTTCTATTAAAGCCTCCATTTCATTTTTCATTGCTTTAATCCATCTTGGATCTTTTAAGGCTTCATTGTATGAGATTGGTTCATCATTGGTTGTTATTTGTTTTAAAAAAAAATTATGATTTTTATTTATTCTATTATATGAGACAAGATTGCTCATAGGATAGTTTGATTCATATGATTTGTTTTTATTTTGTAGAACAAAATCTTGGAAATGTTTTGGTTTGTTGATTTTTCTTTCATACAAGCTTATTCTTTGGCCTGTTGGTTGTATATGATTGTTTTCTTGGGATTCTATTTGTTCTTGATTTTGTTCTGAATTGTTTAGAGAATTTCTGGAATTAACTCTTTCAGAATTTTGTACTGAATTTCCTAATAATTCTCTATTTTTAGTAGAATTTATTATTTTTTTATTAAGTTCTGGAATTTGCCCTGAGGCATCTCCTGACTGGTTTTGTTGGTTATTTAGACCATTCTGTCCAGAGCTTTCTCTTTGCTCTGGATTTTGTTCTGGAATTTGCCCTGAGGCATCTCCTGACTGGTTTTGTTGGTTATTTAAACCATTCTGTCCAGAGCTTTCTCTTTGCTCTGGATTTTGTATTGATTTTCTTAATAAATTCCTGTTTAAGTTGGATTCAGCTCTTTTAATCTGAATCTGTCCTGGGGTATTTTCTGAATGACTTTGATGGTTATTCAGAATGCTTTGTTCATGACTATGTGTTATTTTTCTTGTTGATTCTCTATTTCTCCTATAATTTTTATTTAGAGAAAACTGTTTTGATGTATGCCCTGGGGCAACATCTAAGTGTTTTTGTTTATTATTCAGAACATTATGTCCAGAGTTTCCTTCTTGCTCTGGACTTTGATTTTGGCTTTCTAATAACCTTTCTTGTGTATTTGTTCTTTCTGAAGAATCATTTTGTTCTGTTTGAATTGTTTTATTATTTTCAGAAGATATTTTATATGTGCTTTTATTTTTGTTAGCAGATTCTGTGTTTCCAGAATGTTTATCTGCATTTTCAGAATTTATTTCTGTATTTTCAGAATTTGGTTCTATATCACCAGATATTGTACTTTCAGAATGTGCTTCTATCATATTATGCCCATCATGTTGATAGATAATATGATTATAAAAATTTTGTAGTGGTCTTTCATTTAAGCTTTGTTTTTTAGTGTTTTTAGTTATATCTTTGAATGGAAAGATATTTTCCCTAAAAACAACATTCCTTGAAATATGAAATTTCATATTTTCTATTTCTAGAACTATGAAACCCTTTGTATTAGATGGGTATCATTACTGAAAAGGAGAAACCTTCGGAGGAACAACCTCAGAAGGGGGGACCCACAAGCAGCAAGGAACCAAGGACTACTGCATCAGAATCCACTCATGGGTTCGTAAAAATGCCCATAGAAGAACTGGAAAAAATGAAGGAAACCATAGCGAAAATGAGCGAGAAGATAAAGGATATTGAAAAGTCTAGGGCATCAATATACCATACAAAAGCTCAAACCTCAAAGCAGGCCAAGGCACAGCAGGAGGTGTCAAGTCATAGGGCAGCACACTCAAGTGCGCCACTATTCCACAAACCAGAGGGGCAACCCAAACCTCTTTTCCGAAAACCCGTACAGGAAGAAAGTACGGGAGACGCAGAAGGAGAAGGCGAGGTCCCAAACTGGCTGGTAGGCATGGATGCTTTGCACAAATCTCTGATGGTAAAACCAGCACCTCTGAAATTCAGGCTACCCAGGCTCCAGGTCTATGATGGGAAAATGGACCCAGCGGACCATATAAACATGTTCGTAGGGACAATGCAGTGGGCTACGTCAAGGGATGACATTCTCTGTAGAGCATTCCCAGGAACATTAAAAGGACCCACATACAGATGGTTCGTCGAATTGCAGCCAGGGAGCATAACAAATTTCGAGGACTTAAAAAAGAAGTTCGTCGCCCAACATTGTGGAAACACAAGGGTCAGAAAGGGCACGGAATCACTGTTTGCAATCAAACAAAATGGAGATACGCTCCGGAATTATACAACTAAATTCACGGAAGCCATGCAGAAAATCTCCGATCTAAACACAACAATCGCAATATGTGCATACTCAAAAGGGCTAGACATGAACACGCCATTAGCAATAAAGCTAAACGTAAGTAATGTAAAATGCATGGAAGACCTGCTGACAAAGGCCCAAAAATACATAAACTCTGAGGAGAATGAGAAAGAAAAAGAAAAAGAGAGAGGTGCCATAAGCAACAAAAAAGCGTATGAAGCACCAAAGAAAAAATTCCAGAAATTTGAAAAAGGAGAATCATCCTGGAGACCAAAACACGACGGAAAGGTCTACCAAACGTCTGAGGAGTTCAGTAAATCAAGATATCCAAAGTACAAAGACTTGGGATTTACGGTTTTCAGCACTCCAAAAGAGGAAATCTATAATAAAGAAAAAGGAAGAATAAGGTTTCCTCAACCAGAAGAGTTGAACCCTGCAACGAAAGAGGCTCGAACAAGGAGGAACAGGTATTGCAAGTTCCACAAGGATTACGGGCACAACACAGAAAACTGCAGGGAGCTGAGCACCTTCCTAGATACACAAGTAAAGGAAGGAAAGCTAAAGCAATATATAAATAAAGTAGAAAGGGGGCGACAAGGCTGCAGGGACCCGAAAAACAAAGGTAAGCGCCAGCGCTCAAGGAGTCCAGATTCAGACACTGACCACAAAAGAAGGGTAATTAACTTAATCTTCGGTGGAGGATCGGTAGGAGAAAGCAGAAGTTACTCGCGCAAAGTAATGCAGACAACAGCGGTACCAAAATCTAAAAAAAGATCGTACCCAAACGAGGAAATAAGCTTCTCTGAGGAAGATCTGGACAACGTGGTCAGCCCTCACGAGGATCCACTAGTAATACAAGTGGATATAGGGGATGACTTAAGTCTGAACAAGGTAATGGTGGACAACGGCAGCTCGGTAGATATATTATACCTAGCGGCATTTGAAAAAATGGGCTACAAAGTAGATCAACTAACCCCGGCCAAGGAAGCCATCTATGGGTTTACAAACACAAAGGCCCCAGTAGCAGGAGCCATCGATCTACAGATATCCCTGGGAAAAAGAAATGGGAGAGTGTCACGCATGGCACACTTCATTGTGGTCAACATAGACTCTCCGTTCAATGGGATCCTGGGCAGACCAAGCATTCACGGTTTCAAAGCGATACCATCATCTTATCATCAATGCTTCAGGTACCCAGGAAAGGATGGCAAAATGGCAACAGTCTTTGGAGCACAGAAAGACTCCAGAAATTCGTACAGGAAGGCAACTAAGATAGCTAAGCCAATAACCCTGTACATTCAAGAAAGAGAGGAGGAAGAAGACACAACCTCATCCAATCAAGTTGAGGAGGTCAAACTCTCAAAAGGAGGAGTCCTAATGGGGACATCTTTATCCTCCGAGTTAAAAAAGTCACTACTGCAGCTGTTAGAAAATCATGTGCACACGTTTGTATGGGAAGGGGAGGCACCCTCACAGGTACAGCGTACTATAACGTGCCATGAGCTCAACATAGACAGTAGCTTCACTCCTATACGATAGAAGCGAAGAATACTCGCAGCTGAAAGAAAGGAGGCAGCACAGGCTGAAATTGAAAAGTTGATCAAAGCTGGGCACATCCGGGAAGTCAAATACCCAAAGTGGTTAGCAAACCCAGTTATGGTCAAAAAATCTAATGGGAAATGGAGAATGTGTGTAGACTTCACAGATCTCAACAAAGCGTGTCCAAAAGACAGCTACCCACTCCCATCTATCGACAGATTAGTAGATGCAGCATCAGGAAATAAATATATTATTTGACTTCTTTGTTAAACATATAGTATTTAATTAGATACAATACCAACCCTAATACTAATTATGATTTATCAAGTTAGATTGTAAGAAACGATCTTTACTTTATTTAAAAAGTTATTATATTTGAATCTTAAATCAATTTATCCAATATTTATTTTTAATTCAAGGAATTCTTTCTATTAATGTATAATTTATCTTTTTTGTTATTTATAAAGTAGTTAATTAGTTAGAAAACAAACTTTATTTCAAAATATAATTAATTAAGATCGATTGATAAAATGATCTTTATTTCTACTTTCTATTATTAGAAATTGTTTAATATTAGAATGTCAAATCAACTTATTCAATATTTATATTTAATTCAACGAATTGTTTCTCTTAATGTATAATTTCTCATTTTTGTTATTTATAAAATAGTTAATTAGTTAAAAAACAAAAATTATTTCAAAATATAATTAATCGAGATTGATTGGTACAAACGATCTTTATTTCTACTTTCTATTATTAGAAATTGATTAATATTTGGATGTTAAATAAATTTATTCAATATTTATAATTAATTCAACGAATTGTTTCTCTTAATGTATAATTTATCTTTCTTTGTTATTTATAAAGTAGTTAATTAGTTAAAAAACAACCTTTACTTCTAAATAATATTAATTAAGATCGTTTGGTAAAAACGATCTTTATTTCGATTCTCTGTTATTAGAAATTGACTTACAATTAATTTGTTCAATATCTATAGGTATTATAGATATTATTTCACTTTTTTTGTTAATTATAAATAATTTAATTAGAAAAAAAAGTACCCTTAATCCTAATTGTGATAAATGGATTCATATATTCTTCTTTCTATTGTTAACATATATTTAATTTGGAAGAAACCCAACCCAACCCAATTTCTAATTATCATTTGTTATGATAGATTGTTAAAACTGATCTTTATTTTTTGTTTATTATCTTAAAAATGGATTTATATTTTATTCTTTTACGAATTTATTCAATATCGAAAGTTTATTAAATAAATTGCATCGTTTAACGTGTTATTCGTCTTCTTTGTTAATAATAAAATATTTAATTACGAACAAAATCAACCCCTAATCCAAATTGATTAATCAAGATAGATCGTTAAAAATAATCTTTATTTCCTCTTTCTATTATTCTAAATGGATTTAAAAGTTATTATAAAATCAATTTTATCAGTATCTCGATCTAAATCAAGCAATTTCTTCGATTAATATATTATTTGACTTCTTTGTTAAATATAAAGTATTTAATTAGAAACAATACCAACCCTTAATTCTAATTATGATTAACTAATTTTGATTGTAACAAATGAAATTTATTTTTACTTAAAAAAGGTATTATATTTGAATCTTAAATCTATTTATTCAATATTTATATTTAAATCAACGAATTGTTTCTTTTAATGAATAATTTATCTTTTTTGTTATTTATAAAGTAGTTAATTAGTTAAAAAATAAACATGATTCAAAATACGATTAATCAAGATCGATTGGTGAAAACGATCTTTATTTCTACTTTCTATTATTACAAAATGATTTATATTTGAATGTTAAATTAATTTGTTCAATACCTATAGGTAATTCAAGCAATTATTCTATCGATGTATTATTTGACTTTTTTTGTTAATCTTAAAGTACTTAATTAGTAAAAAAACAACGTATGATTCTAAATATGAAAAATGGATTCATATTTTCATCTTTCTATTGTTAGCATATATTTGATTAGGAAGAAAACCAACCCTAATTCTAATTATCGTTTGTAAAGGTAGATTGTTAAAAAGGACCTTTATATGTTCTTTATGTTCTTAAAAATGGATTTATATTTTATTCGTCAATTAATTTATTCATATCGAAAGTTTATTATATAAATTGCATCGTTTAACGTGTTATTCGTCTTCTTTGTTAATAATAAAATATTTAATTACGAACAAAATCAACCCCTAATCCAAATTGATTAATCAAGATAGATCGTTAAAAATAATATTTATTTCCTCTTTCTATTATTCTAAATGGATTTAAAAGTTATTATAAAATCAATTTTATCAATATCTCGATCTAAATCAAGCAATTTCTTCGATTAATATATTAATTGACTTCTTTGTTAAATATAAAGTATTTAATTAGATACAATACCAACCCTTAATTCTAATTATGATTAACTAATTTTGATTGTAACAAATGAAATTTATTTTTAATTAAAAAAGGTATTATATCAGAATCTTAAATCAATTTATTCTACATTTGTATTTAAATCAAGTAATTATTCCTTTCAATGTATAATTTATCTTTTTTGTTATTTATAAAGTAGTTAATTAGTTAAAAAACAAACTTGATTTCAAAATACAATTAATCAAGATCGATTGGTGAAAACGATCTTTATTTCTACTTTCTATTATTACAAATTGATTTATATTTGAATGTTAAATTAATTTGTTCAATACCTATAGGTAATTCAAGCAATTATTCTATCGATGTATTATTTGACTTTTTTTGTTAATTTTAAAGTACTTAATTAGTAAAAAAACAACCCCTATTTCTAATTATGAAAAATGGATTTATATTTTCATCTTTCTATCGTTAGGATATATTTGATTAGGAAGAAAACCAACCCTAATTCTAATTATCGTTTGTAAAGGTAGATTGTTAAAAAGGACCTTTATATGTTCTTTATGTTCTTAAAAATGGATTTATATTTTATTCGTCAATTAATTTATTCAATCTAAAAGTTAATTAAATAAATTGCATCGTTTAACGTGGTACGCGCCTTTTTGTTATAATTAATGAAGATGGATTGGTAAAAACGATCATTATTTCTACTTTCTATTATTAGAAATTGATTAATATTTGAATGTTAAATCAATTTATTCAATATTTATAATTAATCCAACGAATTGTTTCTTTTAATGTATAATTTATCTTTTTTGTTATTTATAAGGTTGTTAATTAGTTAGAAAACAACCTTTACTTCCAAATATTATTAATTAAGATCGTTTGGTAAAAACGATCATTATTTCGACTCCGTATTATTAGAAATTGACTTATATTTTAATGTTAAATTAATATCTTCAATATCTATAGGAACATCAAGCAATTATTCTATCGATGTATTATTTGACTATTTTTGTTAATTATAAATAGTTAATTAGTAAAAAGACAACCCCTAATTCTAAATATGAAAAATGGATTGATATTTTCATCTTTCTATTATTAGCATATATTTGATTAGGAAGAAAACCAACCCTAATTCTAATTATCATTTTTATGGCAGATTGTTAAAAAGGACCTTTATATATTATTTATGTTCTTAAAAATGGATTTATATTTTATTATTCAATGAATTTATTCATTATCGAAAGTTAATTAAATAAATTGCATAGTTTAACGTGTTACTCGACTTCTTGTCAATAATAAAATATTTAATTACGAACAAAATCAACACTTAATGCTCATCGATTAATCAGGATAGATCGTTGAAAATAATCTATATTTCCTCTTTATATTATTGTAAATGGATTTAAAAGTAATTATAAAATCAATTTTATCAATATCTCGATCTAAATCAAGCAATTTCTTCTATTAATATATTATTTGACTTCTTTGTTAAACATAAAGTGTTAAATTAGATACAATACCAACCCTTAATTCAAATTATGATTAATCAAGATAGATTGTAAGAAATGATCTTTACTTTATTTAAAAAGTTATTATATTTGAATCTTAAATTAATTTATTCAATATTTATATTTAAATCAACGAATTGTTTCTTTTAATGAATAATTAATCTTTTTTGTTATTAATAAAGTAGTTAATTAGTTAAAAAACAAATGTTATTTGAAAATATAATTAATCAAGATGGATTGGTAAGAACGATCTTTATTTGTACTTTCTATTATTAGAAATTGATTAATAGTTGAATGTTAAATCAATTTATTCTATATTTATAATTAATCCAACGAATTGTTTGTTTTAATGTATAATTTATCTTTTTTGTTAGTTATAAAGTAGTTAATTACGTAGAAAACAACCTTTACTTCTAAATATTATTAATTAAGATCGTTTGGTAAAAACGATCTTTATTATGACTCTCTATTATTAGAAATTGACTTATATTTGAATGTTAAATTAATTTGTTCAATACCTATAGGTAATTCAAGCAATTATTCTATCGATGTATTATTTGACTTTTTTTGTAATTTAAAAGTAGTTAATTAGTAAAAAAACAACCCCTAATTGTAATTATGAAAAATGGTTTCATATTTTCATCTTTCTATTGTTAGCATATATTTGATTAGGAAGAAAACCAACCCTAATTCTAATTATCGTTTGTAAAGGTAGATTGTTAAAAAGGACCTTTATATGTTCTTTATGTTCTTAAAAATGGATTTATATTTTATTCGTCAATTAATTTATTCAATCTAAAAGTTAATTAAATAAATTGCATCGTTTAACGTGTTACTCGCCTTTTTGTTAATAATAAAATATTTAATTACGAAAAAATCAACCGTTAATGCTTATTGATTAATCAAGATAGATCGTTGAAAATAATCTTTATTTCCTCTTTATATTATTCTAAATGGATTTAAAAGTAAGTATAAAATCTATTTTATGAATATCTCGATCTAAATCAAGCAATTTCTTCGATTAATATATTATTTGACTTCTTTGTTAAACATATAGTATTTAATTAGATACAATACCAACCCTAATACTAATTATGATTTATCAAGTTAGATTGTAAGAAACGATGTTTACTTTATTTAAAAAGTTATTATATTTGAATCTGAAATCAATTTATCCAATATTTATTTTTAAATCAAGGAATTCTTTCTATTAATGTATAATTTATCTTTTTTGTTATTTATAAAGTAGTTAATTAGTTAGAAAACAAACTTTATTTCAAAATATAATTAATTAAGATCGATTGATAAAATGATCTTTATTTCTACTTTCTATTATTAGAAATTGTTTAATATTAGAATGTCAAATCAACTTATTCAATATTTATATTTAATTCAACGAATTGTTTCTCTTAATGTATAATTTCTCTTTTTTGTTATTTATAAAGTAGTTAATTAGTTAAAAAACAAACATTATTTCAAAATATAATTAATCGAGATTTATTGGTACAAACGATCTTTATTTCTACTTTCTATTATTAGAAATTGATTAATATTTGGATGTTAAATAAATATATTCAATATTTATAATTAATTCAACGAATTGTTTCTCTTAATGTATAATTTATTTTTTTTATTATTTATAAAGTAGTTAATTAGTTAAAAAACAACCTTTACTTCTAATTATAATTAATTAAGATCGTTTGGTAAAAACGATCTTTATTTCGATTCTCTGTTATTAGAAATTCACTTATATTTGAATGTTATATTAATTTGTTCAATATCTATTGGTACTTCAAGCAATTGTTCTATCAATGTATTATTTCACTTTTTTTGTTAATTATAAATAATTTATTTAGAAAAAAAAGTACTCTTAATCCTAATTGTGATAAATGGATTCATATATTCTTCTTTCTATTGTTAACATATATTTAATTAGGAAGAAACCCAACCCAAATTTTAATTATCATTTGTAATGATAGATTGTTAAAAATGATCTTTATTTTTTCTTTATTTTCTTAAAAATGGATTTATATTTTATTCTTTGATGAATTTATTCAATATCGAAAGTTTATTATATAAATTGCATCGTTTAACGTGTTATTCGTCTTCTTTCTTAATAATAAAATATTTAATTAAAAACAAAATCAACCCCTAATCCAAATTGATTAATCAAGATAGATCGTTAAAAATAATATTTATTTCCTCTTTCTATTATTCTAAATGGATTTAAAAGTTATTATAAAATCAATTTTATCAATATCTCGATCTAAATCAAGTAATTTCTTCGATTAATATATTAATTGACTTCTTTGTTAAATATAAAGTATTTAATTAGATACAATACCAACCCTTAATTCTAATTATGATTAACTAATTTTGATTGTAACAAATGAAATTTATTTTTAATTAAAAAAGGTATTATATCAGAATCTTAAATCAATTTATTCTACATTTGTATTTAAATCAAGTAATTATTCCTTTCAATGTATAATTTATCTTTTTTGTTATTTATAAAGTAGTTAATTAGTGAAAAAACAAACTTGATTTCAAAATACAATTAATCAAGATCGATTGGTGAAAACGATCTTTATTTCTACTTTCTATTATTACAAATTAATTTATATTTGAATGTTAAATTAATTTGTTCAATACCTATAGGTAATTCAAGCAATTATTCTATCGATGTATTATTTGACTTTTTTTGTTAATTTTAAAGTACTTAATTAGTAAAAAAACAACCCCTATTTCTAATTATGAAAAATGGATTTATATTTTCATCTTTCTATTGTTAGGATATATTTGATTAGGAAGAAAACCAACCCTAATTCTAATTATCGTTTGTGAAGGTAGATTGTTAAAAAGGACCTTTATATGTTCTTTATGTTCTTAAAAATGGATTTATATTTTATTCGTCAATTAATTTATTCAATCTAAAAGTTAATTAAATAAATTGCATCGTTTAACGTGGTACGCGCCTTTTTGTTATAATTAATGAAGATGGATCGGTAAAAACGATCTTTATTTGTACTTTCTATTATTAGAAATTGATTAATATTTGAATGTTAAATAAAT
>LFYR01001367.1:19068-30888 GCA_001185155.1 Zostera marina
CGCCGGGACAATCTCTGTTAAAATCGGAATCCAAAATTTTTTCCCGGCGGCCAGACCGCCGGTATTTCAACATTCCGGCGACAGCAACTCCGGCGATGGCATCTCGTCGGCTTGGCCGCCAGGAACCATTATACCGGCGGCCTGGCCGCCGGAATATGCCGCCAGAACTGCGCTGGTTTTTTGTAGTGAATGCACCTGTTGCTTGGGACTCTAGATCTTTGAGACATCAACGTGTAGCTATATAATGCTGCAGATAGAGCCATAGAAGGACCTAGACGATGAGCATGATACAAACAAAACCATTTATCTACGTACACTTCAATTTACCAGTGAATTTAAAAAAAAAAATCAAAGCCTAAATGCTATTAAAGATAGAATACACAGTTTTACCATTTATCAAATCGCCAGAGAAAGAGAGAGTTGTCAACTGAAGCCCACGCCCTGCGTATTACCGGAAAGATTCTACACAGTGTAGTCCCCTCACCACCAGCCGCATTGTATCTTTCATTAAGCACAGGAGGCAGTTCCCGAGTACCAACCACTTCCGCTATAGGAGGCCACTGAAGAAAAAAAACAAAATCACAGAAGGAAGAGAAAGAGAGAAAACGTATTTTATCTCTGATTCCGAGAACCTAAAACCCAGTAAAATCCATGATTCTCGCACGCATTAACAATTACCTCCTTGGGGTGGGAAAAATAGGGATGACTGGTGCACCTCGACGCCTCCAGACCCTCTTCCAGATCAAGAATCCAGGAGGCATCTCTGCAGATATAGTCACTGACATGGAGACCAGCGGAAACCACGTCTGGACCAAGAATCTAGTCCGACCATGCCATATAATTGCTTCTTCCAAGAGATGTGGAATATCCATCTGAATACCTGCAGTGAATGAGCGATTCCCACCTTTAGATCAAACCTAAAGGGATCAAAAGAAGAACTTCCGTACAGAGGGCGATTCCCACCAAGGGGAAACGAGAACTTCTGGTCAGATTTCAGAGGGCAATTCCCACCAGAGGGCGATTCTGCTCGCAAGGGAAGAACTTCGGTTGGCGCTGTCTCCGGTTACAGAAGAACTTCTGCACGCAAGGGAAGAACGAGGGTTTGGGGAAAGATTTCCATCGAGAGTAGAAGGAGGGTTTGGGGAAAATTAAAAAAATGAGATTTGGAATTTATGAAAGTAAAAAAAAATGAGAAAATGAGGGAATGGGCTATGGGCTATGGGCTATGGGCTATGGGGATAAACTTATTTTAGGGTTTTTTTTTTTGGATTTTATTAATTGATGAGTCTAATTGATTTGGTTAATTATAGTTTAATTAATTTATTTATATTAATAGATTTAGTTAATTTGAGTCAAATTATTTTATTTGGATGTAATTAACTTATTTAATTTGAGTCTCATTATGAATTTTTTAGTCTAATATTTGAAAATATTTTATTCAAACCTTATTTTTTATTACAAATATTTGATATAATCTTATAAATTTTTTTAACATTTTATATTAAAATCCAAAAATGAAAAAAATTCCACCAATTTTATAAATTCGGAGGATTTTCCGTCATTTTTTTTGCTCCGCTGTCATTTTAAATTTTTGAAAAATATAAGATACATAAAAATGACGGAAATGCCTTTATTTTTTTAAAAATGATGGAAAATCCGTCATTTATACCAAATATTTTCCGTCATTTTTTTTAAAAATCATAAAAAAAAATTCGACGTAAATCTGCTAAAAATGACGAAAATTCCTTCACTTCTGACTCCGAACAAAAATGGAAGAATTTCCTCCATTTTTGATCCGTCATTTTAAACTAGTTTTTGTTTGGTGAAAGTAACAAAATTAGATGGTCATTTTTTATATTAATTAGGTTGGTCGTTTTATTTTTATTTCGTTTAAATATTAATTATTAAATTTTTTTAAAAATATTAATCAAGCACGAACTAGGTCGCATTGTTTTTTAATTTTAAACGAGGCGACCAATCTGGTTGGTCGCATTGTTTCATATATATATATATATTTTAATTTGGTCGCCAAATTGGAAGATATTTTTTTAAAATTTTGAAATATTTAAGGGACCAACTTGGTCGCTTCTTTTTAAAAAATTCATGCAATCAACTGGGTGATCGCCTTTTATTTTTTTAAATTTATTTTGGTAGTAAAATTGTTTTTTTAAAAAAAAATTAACGAAATATGTAAGCGACCAACATGTTGGTCGCGAATTGATTTTTTTTTTAAACTTACGAAATATTTAAGCGACCAATTGGTTGGTCGCTATATTTTTCAATTTTCAAAATTTAATTTTTTTATACAGGCGAATTGCAATTTTTTTTAAAACTTATGGAATATTTAAGCGACCAACTGGTTAATCGCCATATTTGTTGGTCGTATTGTTTTATTTATATATATTTTTTAATTTGGTCGCCAAATTGAAAGATAATTTTAAATTTTTTTGAAATATTTAAGGGACCAACTGGTTGGTCGTCTTTTTTTTTAAATTCATGAGATCAACTGGGTGGTCGCCTTTTTTATTTTTTTCAAATTTATATTAGTAGTAAAATTGATTTTTTTTTAACTTACGAAATATTTAAGCGACCAACTGGTTGGTCGCCATATTTTTTAATTTTCAAATTTAGAATATTTTAATCAGGTGACCAATTTAGTTGGTCGCATTGTTTTATTTATTTATTTATATATTTTTTAAAATTTAGGCGACCAACCAGTTTGGTCGCCAAATTGGAAGATATTTTTAAAAAAATTTGAATTCATGGTTGCGACCAACATGTTGGTCGCATTTTAATTTTTTTATTAAAAAAGTGTCAGGCGACCAAACTGTTGGTCGCTTTCATCTTAAAATTGGCGACCAACTTCGAAGTGGTCGCGAAGTTGGTCGCCTATAGTATAAAGCGACCAACTTCAAAAGTGGTCTCAAAAAGTCAACTATAAGCGGCCAACCTCGAAGTTGGTCGCTAGAGTTGGTCAGAAAAAGCCTTCTTTCTTGTAGTGGATTCGCACGACCAAGTCTACGTCCAGAGTGGTTAACAATAGGGTTAGTCTAATTTACGTCCAGAGTGGCTAAATTACGACTCGCGAATCTAGTTTCGGGTCTTAGTTACAATCCAAAGAAATGAAATAAATAAAAAATTAAGTAAAATAAGCAAAACGATTCGTTAATAATAAGTTCAAAGATTACAAAATATTTTAAAAGTTACAAAATTCTAAGGACTAAAATGTTCTACTCTTTAGGAGCTTCGTCCTTCATCTTATCCAAAGCATCCTTGTTCTTCTCGAGCTCTTCAGGATGCTGCTCTACCCATGTCATAATGTCCGTAATATAGTCAGGGGGCAGAGCGGGAAACACGGAAGGTCCAAAGAAGTTGAGTTCTTGGAGTTGATCGGATTGGTATTATTGTGATTAAGATCATAACCTGTGAGGACAGAGGAAGCTGATGATGTGAAGACTAAAAATCAGCAGCTTAATTCTATCTAATTAGGTTTATTAAATACTTAATTAGTTAGACTGTACTTAGTATTAATTCAGTTATTATTTCAGTTAAATATTAATGGGTCAATACTGAACTGAGCCCATAATCAACTCTATATAAAGAGTTGGATGTAAATGATATAAACATAAATTGGAATACAAGTTTTAAACTTACTCAATTTTCTTGTTCTCAACTAACTGCTTTTCCCACTCTCATTCCTTGCTGCACATCCCTAATCTGATTGATTAGGGATCTCTGATTCTGGCAGCACATCTCGTTTACAGGAGACGAGTTCTTTTATGGTATCAATCGCTAGGTATTGATCAAAGCTTCCGCCCCAATCAGTCACTCCAGTGACACATTTTTTTTTTTCCAAAGATTCTTGAAAGATGGCGTCTGAACAGGTTGCTGATGCAAGTCCTCACAAGGTACCAGACGAAAAATCCAGCAATGATAATCGTGAACAGAATGTCTCAGAAAAAAATAATTCTGTCAAGAAAAATTCAAGAATGGATTGCTTCAATTTAAAAGAAGCAATGACCGACAGATTCAGCCCATACTACCTTCACTCATCTGACAATCCAAAAGAAATCATCGTCGCCAATAAACTCAAAGGAGATGAGAACTACACAACCTGGTCCAAGGCAATACTAAGATATCTGTATACTAGGAGAAAGGAAGGATTCGTTGATGGCTCAATTATGAAGCCTGCAGACAAGACTTCTCAAGAATTCCAGGCTTGGAGGATGGTGAATGGCGTAGTCCAGTCATGGATAATAAATTCAGTAGAAAGCCACATAGCTTCTGCCCTAGAATATGCTGACAGTGCTTTTGATGCATGGGAAGATCTAGAGCAAAGATTTAATCAAGGTGATGGGTAGATGAGATACCAACTCAGGTATCAATTAATCAATTTATGTCAAAACTGTGATCCAGTAGGAATTTATTTTAATAAACTGAAGGCAATATGGGATAGTCTTGATGATATAATCAAGAAACCCACCTGTACCTGTGGAGGTATGAAGGAATGGTTAACTGAGGTTGAAAAAGACAAGGTTATACAGTTCTTAATTGGTCTAAATGACAATTTCAGAACTGTTAGAAGCCAAACCTTATCAACTAAACCCTTTCCTAACCTTAATCAAGCATATTCAACTGTGGTCACTGAAGAAAAACAAACAAAGAATGTCATGTCTAGGATTCAACCAATGGTCCTAGATACCAATGAAAATGCAATGGCAGCTAGAGGAGGATCAATTAGACCAGAACGGCCTTTAGACTCAGAAAAGTGGAAATACAGTAGGAAAGGAAAAAAATTAGACACTGTAAACAGGTGTGACCACTGTCACTTCTATGGCCACACAGAGAAAGAATGTTACCACTTATATGGGTACCCTGCAAAGAAGAAGATTGAAAAGAAAAGGAACAGGGAAGAGGTGGCAAATACTGCAAATACTTCTATTTGCCTCACTGAAGAAGACTGCCAAAAGATTAAGCAGTTCATAAGCAACAACCCGGGTATGTGTTTTTTAAATTCTTCTAAAAATAATTTTAACAATATGTGGATAACAGATTCTGGTGCTTCTAGCCACATGAGTGGAAATAAAAATTGTTTTATAAATCTAAAACCAACTCTTAAAAATATAAGAGTTAGCATACCTAATGGGGAAATACATTTAGTCAAAGCTATAGGAGATATTATACTATCTCCCTATATAATGCTAAAAGATGTATATTACATCCCAACTTTTAAAACAAATTTAATTTCGGTAGAAAAGCTATCCAGATCTACTAAAGTTTTAGTCATATTTGATGAAGAATTATGTTATTTTCAGGACAAAACATCAAAGAAACTGATTGGACTAGCTAGATCCTTCGATGGAATATACTGGTTCATAAAAGAAGTTGTTGCTTACTGTGCCACTGATATCAGAACTTGGCACAACAGACTTGGACATATTTCTTTTTAAAAAATTCAGAAATTAGCTAGATATGATTGTAATAATTTCAGATTGAATGATTTTAATAAAAAGGATGTTTTTCATAAATGTGATGTATGTCCAATGGCAAAATAAGCCAGATTGCAATACAAAAAGAGTCAAACCTCTTCTCTAAAAATATTTGATCTAATACATGTTGATATTTGGGGAAAATTTCCCCAATCAACTTATAACAATAAAAACTATTTTCTCACAATTGTAGAAGATAAGAGTAGATTTACTTGGATTTATTTAATGGAAAATAAATCAGAAGTAACTCAAATAATCATAGAATTTATTAAAATGATAAAAACTCAATATCAGACTCAAATTAAAGTAATTAGGTCTGATAATAGATTAGAGTTTAAAACAAAAGAAATTACAAATTTTTAAAAGATAATGGAATGATTCAACAATTCTCATATCCTTATTCTTCACAACAAAATAATAAGGTAGAAAGGAAACATAGAGACATCTTGAATATAGCCAGGGCAATAAAAATACAAGCCTCTTTCCCAATAAAATTTTGGGGATTATGTTGCTTAAATGCAGCACACATCATGAATAGAATTAACTCAAAGTCTTTAGGATGTAAAACACCATATGAGGTGTTACATAATAAAGAAATTGACTATGGTTATATAAAAACCATAGGCTGTTTATGTTATACGAATAACACTGAAAAAGAGAATAAATTCTCAAATAGGGCCAACAGAGGAATCATGTTGGGGTATCCCCAAGGAATTAAAGGGTTTTTAATTCAAGACCTTGAAACTGGTAAGATACTTACCAGTAGGAATGTCACCTTCAAAGAAGATATATTTCCTTATAAATTTATTAAAAGAAGCATTACAGACAAAAATGGTAATCAAACTATATTTGAACCATTTATTCAATACCTGAATATTTTAAACCATGATCTGTCTAGATTAACAGAAAACAATATCAGCAAAGAAAATGATAAAAACAAATTAATAAAAGAAAATAATTCACAACAAAAAATTAATGAGATGGAATCTCAAATCAAATTAAAAATAGAGGATGACCATATAGATACTCCTCAAAACATACATAATGAAAATGAAAATGTCATTATAACATGCTCCACTGATTCAGATGAATCAAATGAGATTTTAGGGAGTCCAAAGTCCAAAAACAACATATCTGAGCAAAAGACTGAACAACAAAATGAACCTTGCACAGAAAATTTATTAGAAGAAGATGTGTCAAAATCAAATGATTTGACAGAAACAAGAGAAAATGAAACAAATAATATAAGTCATAAGACTCAGCCAACAGAAGAAATAAATATTTCTGAATCTATGAATAACTCAGACATGAGCATTTCATCAGATTCTTTTCAAGAGCATACTGAAAGCAGAAACAAAAATCAGATAGAAAATACCAATCAATCTATCACAGAGATTGAAAAACAATCAAATATAAAAAGAGTATGAAACAGAATAAAATCAAATAAACACAGAGATAAAAACTTCTTATATTATGATCAGGAAGAATACGAAACAACAAATTTTAGCACAAAACATCTGTTAAGTAAGTCTATATCATACCATAGACTGAAAAACAAACATAAAAACCTGATAAAAAATATAACAATAAATAAAGAGCCAAAAACATTCAAAGAGGATGCAAGTGATCCAAATTGGGTCAATGCAATGGAAAAAGAAATGCAAGCCTTAATAGAAAATGATACCTGGACTATCACCAATCTACCACCAAATAGAAAGGTAGTTGGATCAAAATGGATTTTTAAAATTAAATTCAAACAAAATGGAGAAATAGAAAGATATAAAGCAAGATTGGTGGCCTAGGGGTATACCCAAATTGAAGGTTTGGATTATTACCAAACCTTTGCACCAGTGGCTGAAATTACAACAGTATGAGTGCTGATAACAATAGCTTGCACCAAAGGATGGGAATTACATCAATTAGATGTAAATAATGCATTTTTGCATGGGGAATTAAATGAAGAAATCTATTTAAAGCCACCTCCAAATCTCCTCAAAGAGGGAGATTCAAGAGTATGTAAGCTTAAGAAATCCATATATGGCCTAAAACAGGCCTCTAGATAATGGTTTGCAAAACTAAAGAGTGTACTAATAGCATTGAACTTCAAACAATGTAAATCAGACTACTCACTCTTTACAAGAAATGAAAACCAAAACACTATCCATCTACTAGTATATGTAGATGATATAATAGTAACTGGAAACTCAATTTATGAAATTTCAGATCTAAAGCTAAAATTAAAAGAAAAGTTCAAAATATAGGAACTTGGGAGACTAAATTATTTTTTAGGCATTGAGGTATCCCATTCAGAAAATAAAATATTTCTAAACGAAAGAAAATATACTCTAAACCTTCTAGAAGAAAATGGACTATTAGGAGCTAAGCATTAAAAAATTCCTATGGAAAAAGGGATTGATTGGAGAAAAGATCAATCAAAAGAACTTAAAGTGTTGGATCGAGATCCGAGGCTATAAGGGGGGATAATAGTATCTTTTCGATTTATGCAAGTTAATAGCGGAATTACCTGCACACACTTAAGTACACAAATGGTTGTAAAATAATAATAATATAATATTGTTAGCAATATAATACTATTATATGATTTTAAAGAATATAATATTATATCTTATAATATTATATATATTGGACTTGCCTTTTGCTCTTGAAGTTTACTACAGTATATGAATACGTAGTCAACTTTTCAAATGGTGTTTTATAAACAACTATAGTATATGAATACTAAGTTATATTATAAACACAAGTTATATTATAGAGTAAATGACCAAATAACTGGATATACTGATAAGCAAGTAAATGACCAAATAACTAGATATATTGATAAGCAAGTAAATGACCAGATAACTGGATATATATATATGATAAGTAAATGCTTGAACAAATATATGAATAAGGATTTAAAGCAATTAATATAACCTCAGATAGTTGACCAGATAACTGGATGAGGGATCTGCGTAAAGTTGTCAACCTCTGTATTTGACCAGATAACTGGAAGAGGGATCCTTTTCAATTAAATGTTGTTTAGTTGTTTTTAGATGAAAGATAAAAACTAGAGTTAACAAATAACAACACAAGAGATTTATACTGGTTCACCCAAACAAGGGCTAGTCCAGTCACGACCAACTGCCGGAATTCACTCACCTAAAGGTTATGGCAAAACCTTAGAGTATCAAGGAAACTCTTAAGAACCTCTCTAAGCTTTAAGGCTACTTCGCTTAGGAACCAGTCTTTTACGGGTAGACTCACACCTTAGAGTATCAAGGGCACTTTTAAGAATCTCTAACTTTTGCGGGTAAGTTAGTACCTTAGAGTATCAAGGAATTTTAAAAAACATCTCTAAGCTTTAAGGCTACTTCGCTTAGGAACCAGTCTTTTACGGGTAGACTCACACCTTAAAGTATCGAGGGCACTCTTAAGAACCTCTAATTTTTACGGGTAAGTTAGTATCTTAGAGTATCAAGGAACTCTTAAAAATCTAGAAATCTTTTCAAGGTAGATTCGACCTAAGAGTTTTCCCGGAAACTCTATAAAACCAAACTAGAGCTTTATGGTTGAGCTCAAAAACCTTCTCTCACACTTTGGTACTATTGAGACAACCCTCTCAACCAAAGTGGACACACACAAGAGGTGATTAGAGAAATGGAATATTAAAGCAAACAACACTTCCTACTTGTAAAGATGAACAAGAAGATTAGAAGAAGAAGTTGGAGAGCTTTTGAAGCTTTGGAAAGCTAGGACACTTGAGCACTTGAAAGCTTGGAAGCTTAGAGGCAAAAACGTGTGGGCAAGTGTGGAGTGAAAGCTCTTGAGTTTGCTTGTAGTGTGGTAAGTGAAAATGAGGGGATTACCCTTCTTTTTATTGCCTTGGCCACTCAATGTCCACCCTTGGATCTTCAATGGATGGCTCCTTGATTTCTCACAAAAATCCAAGCTTTGTCTTTGATCTTATCTTGAATAATGCTTTTCTTGGATAGAGTTTGTTGGAGAATTTTATCTTTGTATAAATTCAAACTTGAATAGTGTTTTGTCCCATTGGAATATTATACCTTGAATAAAGTGTCAAAAGATGATAATAATAATAATAATAATAATATTCAAGGTAAAAATGCAATTATTTCAAATAATAATATTCAAGGTGAAAATGCAATTCTCCCTATTTGACTTAAATCCTTAACTTAAATGATTAATTAATTAACTGGAGTTAGGTTTAATATCGATTGATTTATTTACCCCCTATTGATTAATAGTGTAATTAGGGTTTAAATTGACATGATTAAAATATAATCCTATATCTATAATTTTGATTCTACATTCTCCCCCTTTGTCGATGGCATATATGTTTTAACTCATGTCTAGTCAATATTCTATTTTACCCTTATGAGCATGCACCTTCTGAATTATTGACCCATAATATTCAATTTAAAAGCAGTGGATCATGCATGATTTCTCCCCCTTAAAACAATAAGGTATCGACAAAGTTAAAAATAGATACCTGTGAAGTATCTCCCCCTTAATGATAGGACATATCTAATTTTTGGAGAAAATAAAATTTCATACCTTATTGAGCTTTGATCACAAATTCGATTTGTGTGGTTGACCAAATGTGACTTCTTGCTTATAAGAGTGTTAATCAATCATAAAGGAGAAATGACATGTAATTTATGCTCATTGATAAGATATTGGATTGAAGCCAATTTTGATATACATTATAAGGCAAGTATGATATGATAATTTAAATTGCCTTATGCTAAGATCATGCAATGAATAATAATCCATGTGTGTGTTATGGATGAAGATGATCTTAACATGTATGGATTAAAGATTTTAGATATTAGTGAATGATATGTATAAATTCATAATATCCACTAATTGCTTTAAGAAGAAATTGAGCATTTAAAATTTTAAAATCTATGTCTTAATGACAAATATGATCATGTAAATATTCACTAAGTTTTAGAAGATTTAAAAATTTTCATTTCAGTCCTTAAAGCTTTAGTAGTAAAACTTCACTTAAAACAAAATTTCATTTAAGCCCTTTGAAGTTATGATAAATACTTAGATTAATGCTTGAAATATTTCATTTAAACTTTGGAAGTATTAACTAATTCTAAGCACTTTTTCAATTTGAAAACTTCATGTAATATTAATTTTAAGTCCCTGAAGTTTTAACTAAATATTTATTTACTGTAAAGATATCATTTTGATCCTTAAGTTTTAGTGAATCTATTTAAAACTTAAAAACTTCATAAACGATTTACGTTTAAGTCCTTGAAGTTTCATAAAACTTTATATTCACTGAAAAATATAATTTTAATCCTTAAGTTTCAGTGAATCATTTTAAACTTAGAAACTTCAAACATAATTTATGTTTAAGCCATTGAAGCTTCTAGTTTATCCATACAACCTTTAAATATTTGAATTTCTAAAAGATCTTGAAGATATGGAGTTAATCATATTTATTTAATGGTTGGGTTTTTGATGATTCTTGATAATGAACTATTTGAGAATCATATCTACTTTTAAGTCTTTAATACTTAGTGAGAAATTGATTTTTCATTGAAGTTTTTCACTAAAAATAAAGCAAGCTTAGGTCTATGGTTAGACCTTAAACAAAACAGACTTAAACAAAGTAGAGACATCTATTTAACAGATGTTATAGTGGTGTTTAAACACCATCGATCAAACCAAAAAGGAACATCTAAATCAGATGGCATCGAGTAGGCATAGCAAGCTAATCAAAACCATGGTTGATGGTGTTAGCTTCCTCAGTGGGAACTTTTAACATCTCGATTTGATATTGCAAGTCTGCGATCAGAACTCCTTGGTTTTTAATACTTGATTCCAACACTTTAATCCTTGATTTTGCCTCATCGATCTCCTTAAACAGGTGAGTAGTTATCTCGGATTGACTTACTTGCTTCTTCCCTGTGACGAGATCCATCACCTTTTTCCAGTCTGGATCATAAGAATCCATTTTGAAGATGGTAGGAATGAGTGAGAAAGGAAGGTTTTGGTTTGAGAGTGAACAACCTAGTATTTATAGATGAAGCTTTTAGGTTTCCAATAATTTCTTGTTTTTGGTTTATTTCCAAGAATTTCTTGGTTTGACTAAGCCATGAAAAATCGTTTTATCTTGTAGTCTCCTTCTCAAAAGAGATATCTTTGACTTCCCATGTACTGACATGACTTGTTAGGTTTAACAAGTAATGAGATTTTGAAACTATCATCTAAGAGCTAGCTAGGATCTTAGCAAGGCTTGTATTTTAGTGGCTTGTAACCAGAATAATATTTAATTTAAAACATACTTTTTGGT
>LFYR01001367.1:35044-85382 GCA_001185155.1 Zostera marina
CCATCGAGGGAGGTAATGAGTCTTATCTGACGCTGAGGGCACCTATCTATGATGGATGCACATTCAGGGTACAACCAGATCTTAATGAAAGAAGATGATGAAGAGGCCACATCATTCATCACAGAATGGGGGACATATTGCTACAAAGTCATGCCTTTCGGCCTACGAAATGCAGGAGCAACCTTCCAAAGGCTGATGGACAAGGTTTTCAAAAAGCAGGAAGGCAGAAATGTCCTGGCATATGTAGATGACATTCTGGTGAAATCCAAAAAAGCAGATGAACACCCAAATGATCTGAAAGAAACCCTGGAAACTCTGCAGAATTACGGGATGAGGTTAAACCTGCCAAATGCAGTTTCGGAGTACAAGAAGGAAAATTTCTTGGATTCTATGTAGGGAAGAAAGGGATAAAACCAAATCTAGATAAAATAGCAGCGATACTAGAAACAACACCACCTCGAACAATAAAGGAGGTACAAAAGCTGAACGGAAAAATCAATGCCTTAAGTCGGTTCATTTCCAAAACAGCAGACAAGTGCAAACCCTTTTTCCAACTGCTAAAAACTAGTCAAAAAGGGGCAATAACATGGACTACAGAGTGTGAAGAGGCATTTCAACAACTCAAAACACATCTGGCTTCTCTACCACACCTAACTTCGCCAAAGATAGGGGAGGAATTATACGTCTACGTAGCAGCTTCAGAAGAGGCTATCAGTGCAGTTCTAATATGTCAAAGGGACAGTGAACAGATCCCGATATATTATCACTCAAAAAGGCTACAAGGGGCAGAAACAAGATATCCTCCAGTGGAAAAATAGTCCTGGCAGTAGTACATGCAGCACGCAGATTCAGAGCATACTTTCTGGCTCATACAATTAAAGTCTTAACAGAACATCCACTCCGCAGAATCCTCCACAGGCCAGATACTTCCGGAAGATTAACGAAGTGGGCACTGGAGTTAAGCGAGTTCGATGTAGATTTTGTTCCTGCCACAGCCATTAAGGGGCAAGCAGTTGCAGACTTTATTGTAGACATGACCCAGGAAAGCAAAGAAAAACCTTGGATAGTAGAGGTTGATGGCTCAAGCTGCAGCACAGGTGCAGGAGTGGGAATAAAGATAATCACTCCAGACCAAAGAATATATGAACATTCTATCAGATTACAGTTCTCAGCTACGAATAATATAGCAGAATACGAAGCTGTAATCCAAGGCATAAGAATCCTCAGAAGGTTGGGGGCCTGTTCAATAATCATTAGAACAGATTCTCAACTAGTGGCTCGGCAATTCACAGGAGAGTTCACTGTTAAAGAACCTCTAATCGTACAGTACGCAGCCACACTGGAAAAAATCAAAAAACAATTCACCAAGGTTGAAGTAGAGCAGATTCCAAGGAGTCAAAATAGCTCAGCTGATGCCCTGGCAAAGTTAGCTTCTGCTTTCGAGGGGGGGCAGAGAGAGATACTAGTTGACTCAGCATCTACACCTTCATGTAACTTAGTCACGATCCAGGCAGAAGACTGGAGGAAACCCTTGATAGAATACTTCGAGGGACAGAAACTTCCTGAAAACAAGAATGAAAGACGCAAGTTGCAAACACGTGTTTCAAGATTCTGCCTAATCGGTGACATTCTGTATAAGAAATCCTACGATGGACCTCTAATGAAATGTGTCTCAACAGAAGGACAATTCATTGTAGAGGAGATTCATCAAGGAGTATGCGGAATACACCAAGGGGGAAGATCTCTGGCCCAAAGAATAATAAGGCAGGGATACTTCTGGCCCACACTGAAAAAAGATGCAGTCCTATTTGCAAGAAAATGCAAGGCCTGCCAAATACACAAAAACATACAGAGAAATCCCGCAACTCAGCTAACAGGGGTAGAAAGCCCCATCCCCTTTGCAATGTGGGGGTTAGATATTGTGGGACCATTTACAGTATCGACAGGACAGGCTAAATTTATATTTGTGGCTGTCGACTACTTCACTAAATGGGTCGAGGTACTAGCTGTACCCAAGATAACTCAAGGAGCAGCAACGAAGTTTGTCTTCAAGTGCATAATGTGCAGATTCGGTGTTCCAATGCATATAGTGACAGATAACGGTACACAGTTTACCGGTGGGGAGTTTATGAGATTGTGCGAGAACATGGGCACTAGAATCCATTTTTCATCGGTATACAGACCACAGGGTAATGGGCAAGTAGAAGTCACAAACAGAGCCATCGTTCAGGGACTGAAGAAAAAAGTCGAACAGGCCAAAGGTTCGTGGGCAGAGCTACTACCAGAGATCCTGTGGGCGTATAGAACCACTGAAAAGACACCCACCGGAGAAACCCAGTTCTCACTAGCATATGGAATGGAAGCACTAATCCCAACAGAGCTAAGCATTCCAACAGTCAGAGTATTATCCTATGACATGGAAGAAAACATGAGATCATGTGCGATAACTCTGGACTTAGTGGATGAACTTAGGGATAATGCACAGGCAAAGAATGCAGCTTACAAACAAAGTATCGCTAGATATCACGACAAGAATGTCAAGGGTAAAGCGATAAGAAAAGGAAGCCTAGTATGGAGAAGAGCGAGTGTCGGCAGAAAAGACTGCTCTAAAGGCAAACTAGGCGCAAATTGGAAAGGACCATATGTGGTGGAGGAAGAACTCCGACCAGGCACGTACAAGTTAAAGCGGGAAGATGGAACAGGCATTCCCAATACTTGGCACGCAGATAACCTACAGTTGTATTTTTAACGATCAAGTAGGATTATGCTACTCTTGTAATAGTTTGAACTATTTAACTAATATGTTGTTTAGTTAGCTATTATTAGTAATCAGAACACTTAAAAAGTACATTCCATATATTGATTTAACAAAAATTACAGAGGAATGAGGATTAATCTATTTAGGAGGGGAGGATGAAGAACCCTCTGCACCGTTGTTGTCTTGATCTTCTACAGAGAAATCGTTGTCAGCGGTAGCAGTAGTATTGTTCCCCGGAGCCTCCTTTTCTTCATCTTCTTCATCCTCTTCTTCCGCAAGCGCCCGATTTCGGACTTCAGTAGCCTCTTTGGGGTTCTTGCGGGCCCAGTCGTGGACATCCTCAGCCTCAAAACTAGGACAGACATGAGGACCCAGATCCACCAGAAAGAGGAGCCGTAGGAGGAAGAACCCGAGCTCCCCGAACTGGATGTAGAAGACCCCGAACTGGAACGTGCGGGGGAAGAATGGGGAGAACCTACAAACAAAAAACAAACAAAGGGTAAGTTACGAAAGAAAAAATATTAATAACTTACTAGGTACGGGCTTGCGCGTACGACGAGAAAGAGCTTTTCGCTTACTTCCAACAGGAAAGGAGGAAGGCGAATCAACTCTAGACTCGACCACGGCAGGAATAGACTCGACTGCGGCAGAAGTAGTCTGAACCTCGGTGGGAATAGACTCTACTACGGCAGGAGCAGTCCGGGGAGCCTGAGGGCTGATAACAACAGCTCGCTCCTCATTGGGAGGAAGGTCTTGCTGCGAGTCCTTGTCAGAAGACATTATGAACCTGCACGAAGAACATAGTAGTCAGCCCAAGTTATGGCAAAAGTCGATCCGGACTTCAGGGAATCGAACTAACAGTATAGGGGAAGTCGACCTCAGAAGTCGATCCCAGGGAAGTCGACTTCAGAAGTCGATCCCAGGAAAGTCGACCTTCAGGAGACAAGGGTCTCAAGAAGTCGACCCCAGTAAATTCGAACCAAGGGAAGCACTTCGGGAGCGCAAAGGCTATACCCATGGAAGTCGATCCCAGTAAAAATGGATCCAACTTTGAAAAGTCGATGACAAGGCGTCAAACCTCACAAAGTCGGACCACAGTCCAAAGGGGAACAACTTCGAAAAGGACCGACTTTCAGAAAAGTCGGACCCCAAGGAAGTCGAACCCGGTGCAACCTCAGAAGAGCCCGACAACGAAAGTCGGACCCCAGAAAGCTGCACCTCCAAGGCTCAAGTCGGAATCCAAAATTTTTTGCCGGCGACCAAGCCGCCGGTATTTCAACATTCCGGCGACATCAATTCCGGCTATGGAATATCGTCGGCTTGGCCGTCAGGAACCATTATACCGGCGCCCTGGCCGCCGGAATTTGCCGCCAGAACTGCGCTGGTTTTTTGTAGTGATAGGAGCATTCTGATAGACTTTAGTCTAGCTACTGGTGCAAAGGTTTCATCATAATCAATTCATTCTTGTTGATTGTATTCTTGTGCAACCAGTCTAGCTTTGTTTCTGACTATAGTTCCATCTTCATCTAGCTTGTTTCTGAATACTCGTCTTGTCCCAATGATTGATGCATCTTTTGGTTTTGGAACTAGTTCCCATACATCATTTCTCTCAAATTGGTTGAGTTCTTGCATAGCTTGAATCCAGTAGTTGTCGTCGAGGGCTTCATCTACTTTCTTGGGTACAATTTGAGAGACAAAACAGTCAAGAACACTGTTTCCTTGAATGGATGATCTGGTTCTAACACCAGCTTGATGTTCACCAATGATTTGATCAGTGGAATGTGGGTTTCTGAGCAACCTGTTGGATGGAGGCTCAAAGACTTCGATTTCGTCATTGGTAGTTTCTTCAGTTGGGATGATGATTTCTGGTTCTGGAACTATTTCATCTTCTTCTATAATGGTTGTCTGAGTGGATTCATCAAAGTCAACGTGTAATGATTCGATCATTATTTATTTTTCTTTGAGAAGAATTTTGTAGGCTTTGCTCCTTTTAGAGTATCCTACTAGGATGCTTCATCAGATTTCTGACAAATTTGTCTTGGTTGCCTCTTGTTCGGAGAACATAACATTTGCATCCAAAGACCTTGAAGTATGAGACTTTTGGTTTTCATCCATTCCAGATCTCATATGGAGTTTTGTTCAAGGTTTTTCTAATAATCACCTTGTTTAATATATAACAGGCTGTGTTAACAACTTCTGCCCAGAGATACTGTGGTGAATCATGTTCTTGTAATATGGATCTACTCATCTCTTGTAGAGTTCTATTTTTTCTTTCAACAACTCCATTCTGAGAGGGTGCTTGGGGAAAAGCAAATTCATGTTTTATTCCATGAGTTTTGCAAAATTCTTCAAACTCAGAGTTCTCGAATTCTCCTCCATGATCACTTCTGATTATTTTTATGAGAATATCCTTCTCATTTTGTACACGTGTACAAAATGATGAAAATTCATTGAATGAGTCACTTTTATTTCGTAAGAAGAATACCCAAGTAAATCTTGAGTAATCATCTACTATTACATACGTGAACCTTTTTCCGTCAAGACTTTGGGTTTGGGTTGGCCCAAATAAGTCCATGTGTAGAAGTTCCAAAGGTCTGGACGTAGTAATATCTATAAGGGATTTGAATGAGCTTTTATGCTGTTTCCCCTTTTGACAAGCACCACAGAGATTACTTTTCTCATATGCTATTTTAGGTAGTCCAGTCACCAGTTCTTCTTTTGATAGTTTGGATAATCGAGAATAACTGGTGTGACCTAACCTTCTATGCCATAAGGTATTTAAATCATTTGCTGCAATCATGCAGAAGTCATGAGTTGGCTTGGAGGGATTAAAAGTTATGGAATAAGCATTGTTTTTCCTATATTCTTTAGCAATTATAACTCCCTTGGAGTTAATGATTAAACATAGATGTTTTTCGAATTTAACTATGCAATCATTATCACATAATTGGCTTATGCTGATAAGATTTTGTTTAAGGCCATTAACTAAGTAAACATCTCTAAGAAATGGTCTATCTATATTACCTATATTGCCCTTACCTATAATGGTACCTTCGTTGTTATCGGCGAACTTGACCTTCTTAGTAGTAGGCCAGCCGGTCAAGTCTGCCAACAGACTTGAATCTCCAGTCATGTGCCTTGTGCATCCACTGTCGAACAACCATTTTGACATATGTTTTTCCTGAAAGAGTTGAATAACCTTTTGGTACCCATACTGAGTTGGGTCCATATGAATTAACATAGTTGATTTGCTTATAATTTTTTAACTCATCCTTGGTCATCCATTTTTGTTTTTGGATGATTTTTCTTAGATAGATTTTTCTTTTTTCTTAAGATGAATAGGTTTTCTATAGCTAGATTCTCTCACAAAATAATCATTATAAGTTAAAGTATGTAAAGGTTTTTTAATAGGTGCATCTGATTCAAACTCTAAGCCAAATTTCTTTTATCCTGAGCTTGAACTTTGCAACATGTCATTTAGCTTAGATGAACTATTTAAGAATTTTTAAGAACATTATTCTTTTGACCTATTCTTTTAATTTGTAATTGCATGTCATTACATTTTTCAGATAATTTTTGTATGGTTTCTACATGCTCAAGTATGATTTTATCCTTAGATTCTATTTCGGTTTTGAGCATGATTGTTTCTTTTTCTCTTAACATAATATTTTCTTCAAAATTATCTATTTTTAATTCTAGCAATTCAATCTTATCATCATCTATTTCCTTAGGTTGATTTTTTTCAGATTCTAAAATGTTAAGCAATTCAAAGTTTTGACTCTTAAGTGTCTTAATTTTTTTCCATCTTTGTTTAATTTAGTTGTGAGTTTTAAATTTCTTTCTTTCAATTGCATACATTCATTTTGTGATTCTTCTAATTCAATAGATTGATCTATATGTGATTTATTCATGCATTCTAGTTTTAATGATTTAGTTAATTTTTTCTCATTTTTATATTTTTCCAATAATTCTAGATATGTTTTTTCTAAAGAATTAAATCTAATTTTTGCAAAACTTACCTCAGAGTTGCTTTCATGAGCCATGAGACAATCTTCTTGATCCGAGTCGGAGTCTGTCCATTGTGCCTGATTTACTTTTTCTTTCTTTAGCAGAGAACATTCCGGTTTGATGTATGTCCAGACTTGTCGCATAGATAACAGATTGGTTCTTTTGACTCCTTGCTCATTCTTCTGTCGAACTTCTGATGACTTGACCTTGAGTCTTTCTTCTCTTTCCTCTTTTTCAGATATCTTCTCAGATGATTGGTGATCATTGCTAGATCATCTTCTGATGTTTCATTGTCAGATTGACTTTTAAGAGTAATATCCTTTTCTTCTTCTTTAGCTCTAGAGATGAATCTTTCTTCTTCATAAGCTATCAGATTTCCACAGAGTTCCATAACTGTAAGTTTGTTGAGATCATGAGCCTCTTGGATAGCATTAATTCCTCTTGGAGTAGTACTTGTTTGGAAGGCTTCTCATAATTTTGCTTACTTACTTTTTCTCAGTTACTGGATCTCCTAGTCCAGCCAGATCATTGACTATTTGTGATAGTCTAATGTTCATTTCTGCGATAGTCTCGTCTTCCCTCATAGAGAATCTTTCAAACTGAGAGGTAGCATGTAACAGCTGGGTTTCTTTAACATGGGAGGTTCCTTCATGTAGATCCTCCAATGCTTTCCATACCTTGTGAGCTGTATCCAAGCATCGAATTCTGCTGTACTCAGATTCATTGAGTGCTCCATATAGAGCATTTAATGCTCTTGAGTTGGAATTGCTCAGATTCATTGTTTTCCTTAAAGATGTCTATTTCTCCCCAAGTCTCTTCATTGCTTATTGGAATTTCATAATCCTCTAATATGATCTTCTATACTCCATTGTTGATTGATTTCAAATATAACTTCATCTTGTTCTTTCAGAAGTCATACTTTACTCCATCGAACCTGGGAGGTTTGTTTGACGCAAGACCAGTGTTGAATTTACCATTTGGTGCCGTAGTTGTTGTTGTAATCAGGTGCCCATGGCCCGTGAGGACGAAGAGAAAACATCTTTCATCACCGAGATGGGCACCTTCTGTTTCAAAGTGATGCCTTTCAGATTGAGGAACGCGGGCGCCACGTTTCAGAGGCTAATGGACAGGAGATATAGAGAACGTGGCACGCAGATAATCTCAAGAAGTACAAACGTTAAAGGCCGGGATATTTTCTCTTAGCCCCTGTTTCCTTTTATGTACCATGGTTGCCACAAACCAATTAAAGCTATCATTTTTTTCCTTTCGGGATCAGCGTAAGAAAAGAAAGAGTGAGGAAGGGTCTGCCGTCCAAACATCCGGAGGGCATCCGGTCGAAAGACCAAGCGTGCAACCCCCCGACGTGTTTAGGCCGCCTGAAACTCACGAGAAAACGAACGAAAATAGTAAAGCATAAAGGGGTCTGCAGCCAAAGACGGTCGAATGCGCCCCAGGTCGAAGGACCGTGTGGGGACATTCGGCTCATCCAGGCCGCCTCAAAGCAAGCAATAAGTAAGAACGCGAAAGTGATAAATTGCAAAACAATAGAACTAAGTGTCATCAAAACAGGTTTTTTATACAAGGACGGAAAGTAAAAAGGGAAAAGCAGCTAAGTTAAGTAGAGAAGGTGGAGGAGTAAAGTCAGAGAAGTCGGCCTCGAGATTCTCCTCTTCGCCCTCGCTCACGTCTACAGGAGGTTGGTAGTCAGGACCGCCCGTCTCTTGCCGCTCATCCCACTCCAGCTTTGTCCGAGGCACGATAACGTCCTCGAGGGGCAGATGGGCAAGGGCTTAGATGGTCCGCGTGCACATAGCCTAGTGACCGTGATAACGTGATGACGCGAAACCGCAATAACCCAATCGACGACCTTGATGACGACGACTGCGGATCCGTAAATGATCCAAGACGACGAATCCGTGAATAATCCAAGACAATCACAGGGGGGAATGGAAGCCGTGAAATCCAAGATAACAGAACTCGCTGCGACGATTGAATCAGCAAGAAGAAGAAACGAACTCGCCAAGAAACGCAATTAATCGGACAGAAACAAATCCAATAAATAAAAATCGCTCAAATCGAAGAATAGTCCAGATCGGAAAAAAAAAACTGTGAAAAAAAACAATTCAAGAATAGAGAAAACGCGATTTGTAAACGGAAGCAAAATCTTTACCTGCGATCGAAAGAGAGTTCAACTGATACCATGTGAGATTGCTCAATCCTTGATGGGAGTATTAACAAATCTTAAAAGCATAACCATTGTATTTTATGAAAGTAAAATCAATTCTTTCAAAAGTCAACCAGAGTCAAATACAATTCAAGTATTTATACAAGTGTATTATCTTTAACTAATCCTAACAGCTAATAGTCATTAGTATAAACTTGATTATAAGTATATATTTGTGTCTTAACATACAAATCTTTTTACTTGTAAAGATGAACAAGAAAGTTAGAAGTAGAAGTTGGAGAGCTTTTAAAGTTTTGGAAAGCTAGAACACTTATGAATTTTTGGAAACTTAGAAGCTTGAAAGCAAGAACACTTTGTAGATCTCAAATGTGGAGTGAAAGTCTTCTCTTTCTTTGGAAAGATTCTTTTATGAATATTAGATGCTTGCTTTTATTAATAGTAGAAGTTTGCTTTTGTCAATAGTAAAAGTTTACTTTTGTCAACAGTAGAAGCTTTTTTTGTCAATAGTAGAAGTTTGTTTTTGTCATAGTAGAAGCTTGCTTTTGTCAATAGTAGAAACTTGCTTTTTTCAATAATAGAAGCTTGCCTTTTCCCTTTGAGAAGATTTCTTTGTGAATAGTACATTTTGCTTATAGTAATTTATACCTTAAATAAAGTGTTAGAGTAATAACAAAAATAGTTATATTAAAGTGTTTTATGCAATTGTATCAATTTCAATCTTGACTTTGATTAAACCTTTAACTTAATTTATTGATTAATTTAATTTAGGTCTAATCGTGATTAATCTTACCCTTTATATTAATAGTGTAATTAGAAATAAAATTAACATGATTAAAATATAATCATATATCGATAATTTTGATTCTACAGTTTCACTCTGTTCTTAGACCCGTCCTGAAATATTACCCACCCGTCAATAGTAGAAGATGGTACGAAGGCGACCCACCCGTTCTAACCCTAGCAATTGCCTTTTAACTTTTTCAGAAATTAGTTTTATTATAAACGGTGAGTTTATAGACAATTATAGCACCCTATATATAATATTATAATTACATCAATCAGTCAGCAGATTGGACGTTGGTGGATAAGTTGGGCAGTAGTGCAGACGTGCAGTACTAGTTTATTTTGTCACCACTCTACTATCGGTTGTTACAATTGGCGACGAGATGAAATCGAGCGAATTCCAGAAATTGGCCGAGCTTGATCCCACCGGTAATGTGATTCTCAATCTGTTTATTGTAATTTCATCTGCGATTCCACCAGATTTGTGTAATTTGGTAGATCGGTAAAAAATCAGTATTAGGGCTTTGTTGTTCGGTCCCCCTTTTGATTATGATCGGCTACTTTTTAATTTCGATTTCAATTCTGTCGTACAAAGTTTTTATTTTAAGAATCAGAATGGATTTCTGAAGTTCAATCGCCACTGCCACATCTAATTTTGATCTATTTCTTTGCTCTCCCAATTTAATTTTTTCTTCTTCTGTATCAATATTCTATTCAATCATTCAGTGTGAAGATATGTTGAATTATTAATACCCGTATGTTTTTACTGATTTGTAGGTGGCTGGGAAACTTGTTGGAAGTATGGTAAACAAAAATGGGATCTTGGAAAAGAAACTCCTGCAGTCTTGGATCTTCTTCGAAAAGACGCTTTGCCTAAAGGCAGGATTTTTGTTCCTGGTTGTGGCACTGTAAGTAAGACTTTCTCTGTTTCTTGTATGTTTTTCAATATATAATTGATTCTGTATCTCCTACATAAATAAAAGCTCAAAGATCGATGCTAAAAGTGTTCTGTTTTAACATAAGAGATGGAGTTCTTTTAAAAAAAATTATTTGAATGTTATTTATCATTCGAATGCACAGGGTTATGATGTTGTAGCCATGGCTGGTCCTGACCGTTATGTTGTTGGAATGGATATTTCAGAAACTTGTGTTAGGAAATCTCAAGAAGTAAGTTAAAAATAAAGATCCTCAATTGGTATCGTGCTCTTGAGTGATTTTTTCTTCGTTGGAAGAAACTATTTGTTTAATAAAGAAATTATGTTATAAAGCTTTTTTCGGGCTCTCCAAATGTAAACTATTTTACATTTCTCCAAGGAGATTTCTTTAAATGGAATCCAGAAGACAAGTTTGATCTCATATTTGATTACACGTAAGTATTCCATTTATAAGATGTCTTCTATGTAGTATGTATCATTGATTTGTGTTTCATTTTTATTATTGGGTATTATCTATTCTTATGATTTACAGGTTTTTCTGTGCAATCGATCCTTCCATGAGAAAAGCTTGGGGTCAGAAGATGAGAGATATACTAAACCCCAATGGAGAACTTATTGCATTAATGTTTCCTGTGAGTTAGTTCATAACATGTTCAAGAATATTTTCTCAACTTTCAACCGTATAGGGTTTCAATTCATTATATATCATTATATTTGTTTGTTTTTTCTTAGTTGGACAATTATCCAGGTGGTCCACCTTTTGCATTGTCTGTATCTGAGTAAGTTAGAACTTTTGAATAAACTATGGTTTGTCTGTGTTATTTAATTTAGTTGGTTAAATTGAAATTTAGCAATCAGTACATAGAAACATGAAGTTTGATGTAGTTTACAAAATACTAATTCCTTTGGTGTTAATTGTTGAATATAGTTATGAGGATGTACTCAATCCCTTGGGATTTAATGCTCTCTGTATTGAAGATAATGCTATGGCTATTCCACCAAGAATGGTAAAAAGAGAATAATCTCTGATTTTGTCATCGTTGTTTAACATCTGTTGTTTCATTTATAAGATAAGTTAGTTTCAACTAAGGATTTTTAATGATTGTTTTTATCAGGGTAGAGAGAAGCTTGGCAGGTGGACGAAAAGTGATGTAACCCAGTCCACGGGAGGAGTCCAGCCCAGCATGGATGTTACACTCACCGGCCAGAGCGCTGCACATTATAAAGAGGGGCCGTCTACACCAAGAGGAGACAGAGAATATTGAACCCACTACCCAGGTAATTCCTCTGTCTCCTCTTTTCTCTATCACGATCTCCTTTTGTTTCCAATCTTAACTAATTTCCGTTACACGTCCTTCCTAGGCTCCCATCGCCGACATCACCGCCCGAGCCTTCCTCGGTCGACTATCCTCCTAGCCACTTTCACTATCGCACTACTGTCTTGTTTTTCTTAGTTTGATTTTCCCTGTTATCACGCTTTTGTTTCAATTAATAAGATTATAGCTATTATTGTGAAGAATTTGCGAGTATACCTGATATCAGAGAGCACTACTCACACCGGCATCGGAGTGTGATATTGATCCATGGCTGGTCAAAGCGACTCGCACGTCCGCCGATCAGAATTATTGACCTTCCAGGAGGAGCTGGTCCATAAGATGACCGATCTGATAAAAGAACAATGTGCCGAACAATTGCGAGAGGTGCGATCTATGATCGCCACTGTCAACTCCTCCGTTCTCACGGGGTCGCGTACACCACCACCCTACAATCCCGTCCCTAACCACAACTCGATTCCGTCGTCATCACACATTCCACCCTGCGGTCCTACACCATTCGGCCTCACACCACCGGCCCCAACTCCCCATTGATCTCACACCACCGTTGACCAGAAACCCTCCCTTGGGACGAAGGCTCATCGGATGACGAGTTTCCCATCGTCCACCAAGACCAACGCCGCACCACCTTCGGGCCACAACACACGAGCCGACTCAAGGCGGACATTCCCATGTTTTATGGGCTAACGAACAACGAAGTTTTCATTGATTGGATTGCCAATGTGGAAGATTACTTCGCCTACGTTCCCGTCGACGACAATGCAACGGCACAGGTGGTGGCACTCCGACTGAAAGGGTGTGCTAAGGCCTGATGGCGTCAAACCCAATCGACTAGAGCCAACCGGAACAAGGTACCCATATTGTCGTGGTAAAAAATGAAGGGCCTCTTGTACGAACATTTTCTACCGGCTAACTACCAACGAGTGTTATTCACAGAATACCTCAACTGCCGTCAGGGCTCACGAACGATGGACGATTACACGGACGACTTCCACCTACTGGCGGCCCGTTGTGAGTTAAAGGAGGGCGAAGAGCAAATGATCGCCCGGTTCATTGCTGGCCTATGAATTCCCATCCAGGATCGAGTAGCTATCCTGTCTACGTTCTCCTTAGTCGACTCCATGAATCACGCGTCCCAAATAGAGAATTAACTCTCACGGAGCAACCAACCGCCAGCCTACAACTACCCAGCTAGAACCGACCCATCAACCACCCCCACTTCCGATACTGGAAAGGGAATACTCAATGAGAAGCCATGATCGTCCTCTAACCCATACGTCTGCCCACCGTTAATCTGCCACAAGTGTGGTCAGCTGGGACACAAATCTTCAGAATGCCCCCGTCGACGTTTCACGACTTCCGTGGAAGAACAACCGGACGTCAGCGACAGAGAAGGCCAATTTGACGCAGAAGAGACCACGCTACCCCCGGATAACTCTGGGCACCCGTTGATTTGTATGCTTAAACGAATCTGCGTTACGCCCAAGACAATGGACACCAACCAACATCACACACATTGTGTTAGGACGCACGGTACTGTGAAGGGAAAATTCTGCGACATTCTAGTAGACGGAAAAGCACCGACAACCTGATCGTGAGGAGAGTCGTCGACGCCTTAAAACTTCCGGTCATACAACATCCCCAATCATACTCCGTCTCATGGATAGAAGACGCCAACATCAAGAAGGTCTCTGAGCAATGTCACATTCCGATCTCAATTGGCAACGACTACCAGATAGTCGTATTATGCGACGTGGTAGATATGAATACCGACTATACTAATTAGGGCCGAACGAACCAAATAATCCTCGACGTTAACAAGAAGAGATTAGTACTCACGCCCTTACCGCCAGGTCCAGCGATCTTAGAGCCAAAATCTTTGGTGGATGTGGTGTCTCGAACATAGCTCTCGCAAGCAATTACTGAAGAGGGATTTGGATGAGCTTTGGCTTTGACTGCTAAACCCGTGTGGATTGAGGAGACACCATTAATTTCCAGACGCATCAAAGAATTCTTGCATACTCACCCCCGACTCTCCTGCCCTGATTATACGGCAGAACTGCCTCCAAGACGTGATATCGATCACAGGATCGAGCTCGTTCCTGGGGCCTCATTACCAGACCTCCCACACTACCGCATGAGCCCCAAGGAAGCGGAAATACTCCAAATAAAGATTGATGAATTGATAGAACATGGCTTCGTTCGCCCCAACACCAGTCTGTGTGTCGTCCCCGTGCTCATTGTACCCAAGAAGAACGGTGACTGACGACTCTGCGTAGATAGTCGGGCCATCAATAAGATCACCATCTGATACCAACTTCCGGTGCCAAGAATAGAAGAACTTCTAGATTGTTTGTTCGGGGCCACGATCTTTACGAAGTTAGACATTCAGAGTGGTTACCATCAGGTACACATCCGGGCCGACGACGAATGGAAGACGGTGTTCAAGTCACCAGTAGGACTATTAGAATGGGTGGTAATGTTGTTTGGCCTATCGAATGCACCCTCAACATTCATGAGGTCGATGTCGATGATCTTATGGTCAGTGATCGGGAGAACTACGGTCGTCTATTTCGATGACATCCTCATCTTTAGCCGGAAACCCTCTACACACGACATTGATGTAATCGAAGTTCTCCAACTATTGGAAAAGAACTCCATGTGACTAAATACGGAGAATGCGTGTTTGGAGTAAAAAAACTAACATTCCTAGGGTTTGTATGTGGTGAGTAATCATACCTAATGTGTTGGATCGAGATCCGAGGCTATAAAGGGAGATAATAGTCTCTTTTCAATTTATGCAAGTTAATAGCGGAATTGTCTGCACACACTTAAGTACATAAATGGTTGTATAATAATAATAGTATAATATTGTTAGCAATATAATACTATTATATGATTTTAAAGAATATAATATTATATCTTATAATATTATATATATTGGACTTGCCTTTTTCTCTTGAAGTTCACTACAGTATATGAATACGTAGTCAACTTTTCAGATGGTGTTTTATAAACAACTATAGTATATGAATACTAAGTTATATTATAAACACAAGTTATATTATAGAGTAAATGACCAGATAACTGGATATATTGATAAGCAAGTAAATGACTAGATAACTGGATATATTGATAAGCAAGTAAATGACCAAACAACTGGATATATATATGATAAGTAAATGCTTGAACAAATATATGAATAAGGATTTAAAGCAATTAATATAACCTCAGATAGTTGATCAGATAACTGGATGAGGGATCTGCGTAAAGTAGTCAACCTCTGTATTAGACCAGATAACTGGAAGAGGGATCCTTTTCAATTAAGTGTTGTTTAGTTGTTTTTAGATGAAAGATAAAAACTAGAATTAACAAAGAACAACACAAGAGATTTATACTGGTTTACCCAAACAAGGGCTAGTCCAGTCCCGACCAACTGTCGGAATTCACTCGCCTAAAGGTTATGGCAAAACCTTAGAGTATCAAGGAAACTCTTAAGAACCTCTCTAAGCATTAAGGCTACTTCGCTTAGGAACCAGTCTTTTACGGGTAGACTCACACCTTAGTGTATCAAGGGCACTCTTAAGAACCTCTAACTTTTGCAGGTAAGTTAGTACCTTAGAGTATCAAGGAACTCTTATAAACCTCTCTAAGTTTTAAGGCTACTTCGCTTAGGAACCATTCTTTTACGGGTAGATTCACACCTTAGAGTATCAAGGGCACTTTTAAGAACCTCTAACTTTTACGGGTAAGTTAGTACCTTAGAGCATCAAGGAACTCTTAAAAACCTCTCTAAGCTTTAAAGCTACTTCGCTTAGGAACCAGTCTTTTACGAGCAGACTCACACCTTAGAGTATCAAGGACACTCTTAAGAACCTCTAACTTTTACGGGTAAGTTAGTACCTTAGAGTATCAAGGAACTCTTAAAAACCTCTGAAATCTTTCAAGGTAGACTCGACCTAAGAGTTTTCCCGGAAACTCTATAAAATCAAACTAGAGCTTTATGGTTGAGCTCAAAAACCTTCTCTCACACTTTGGTACTATTGAGACAACCCTCTCAACCAAAGTGGACACACACAAGAGGTGATTAGAGGAGTAGAATATTAAAGCAAACAACACTTCTTACTTGTAAAGATGAACAAGAAGATTAGAAGAAGAAGTTGGAGAGCTTTTGAAGCTTTGGAAAGCTAGGACACTTGAGCACTTGAAAGCTTGGAAGCTTGGAGGTAAAAACGTGTGGGCAAGTGTGGAGTGAAAGCTCTTGAGTTTGCTTGTAGTGTGGTAAGTGAAAATGAGGGGTTTACCCTTCTATTTATAGCCTTAGCCACTCAATGTCCACCCTTGGATCTTCAATGGATGGCTCCTTGATTTCTCACATAAATCCAATCTTTGTCTTTGATCTTATCTTGAATAGTGCTTTTCTTGGATAGAGTTTGTTGGAAAATCTTATCTTTGTATAAATTCAAACTTGAATAGTGTTTTGTCCCCTTGGAATATTATAACTTGAATAAAGTGTCAAAAGATAATAATAATAATATTCAAGGTAAAAATGCAATTGTTCAAAATAATAATATTCAAGGTGAAAATGCAATTCTCCCTATTTGACTTTTAACTTTGACTTAAACCCTTAACTCAAATGATTAATTAATTAACTAGAGTTAGGTTTAATATCGATTAACTTATTTACCCCCTATTGATTAATAGTGTAATTAGGGTTTAAATTGACATGATTAAAATATAATCCTATGTCGACAATTTTGATTCTACATAATGACGGACCAAAACAAGGTAGAAATCCTGAGGAACTGGCCGGAGCCAAAAACAGTAATGGACGTCCGAAGCTTCCTAGGTCTCGCATCATTCTACCGCCGGTTTATACGGAATTTTAGTACCATTTCCGCCGGTATGACCGACTGCCTGAAGAAAGGTCCCTTTCGCTAGTCATCCGAAGCAAGATACAGTTTCAGAGAGCTTAAAATAAAAATAGTCTCAGTGCTGATACTCGCACTGCCGGACTTCGACAAACTGTTCGTCGTCGATCGAGTGTGATGGCACCAATACGGGAATTGGGGAAGTTTTAACTCAAGAGGGGCATCCAATTGCATTCTACAACGAGAAGCTAGGAGAAGGTGGACCACGTATGAAATTGAGTTATACGCCGTTGTCCGAGCCTTTAAGAATTGGGAGCCGTACCTCCTCCAGAGGGACTTCATCGTTCGATCAGACCATCTCTGGCGTTGAAGGACATCAATACGGCTACAACAATTAATCGCATGCACTTACGATGGATCACCTTCCTACAACGATTCACCTTCACCATCCTACACAAGCCCGGGCAATCCAACAAGGTGGCCGACGCACTAAGTCGCAAAGGAGAGACCCTATCGTATGTCAGAATACGACTTCCAGAAATAGACGACATAAAAAAAGATTACGAAGAAGATGAAGATTTTGGACCAATATGGAAAGAGGTGCAATCCGGGGAACAGTTTCAAGATTTTAATTGGAAGCAGGGGTTCATTTTTATAGAACACCGCCTCTGTGTACCCAAATCAACTATGCGAATTAAGCTAGTCCGAGAGTTACACAACAACAACCTAAGAGGACACGTTGGGATGAACAAAACAATTCAACTAGTAGAAGAACGATTCTTCTGACCCGGGATAAGACGAGAAGTGAAGAAGTTCGTCAAGCATTGCCCAATTTGCCATCGAACCAAGACCGGTGCCCCTTCTCAAAGGTTGTATACACACCATTACCATTACCAAAACAATTCAACTAGTAGAAGAACGATTCTTCTGGCCATGGGAAGATATCTCGCTAGACTTTATCACCGGTTTGCCACGCTCACCCTCTAGTAAGGATGCCATATGTGTGGTCGTCGACCGTTTCTCACAAATGGCGTACTTCTTACCGTGCAAAAAAACCGACGATTCCGCATGGATCGCTGATATATTCATGAATGAAGTGGTAAGACTCCATGGACTACTGTCATCAATAGTATATGATCGGGACCCGAAGTTCGTCGGACAGTTTTGGAGGAACCTCTGGAAGAGACTAAACACGACGTTGAATTCAGCACGTCGGCACACCTCCAAACTGACGGTTTAACAAAGGTGGTAAATCGCTCCTGGAAGGTCTCCTAAGAGCATTAGTGGATCAAAATCCGAGAGGTTGGGAAAGAATGTTGTCCATGGCTGAGTTCTCTTACAATGCATCAGTAAACCAAACAACCGGGAAAAGTCCGTTCGAAATCGTATACAAAGTAATTCCAAAATAGGTCACCGACCTTTCAGACGACAATCAACTAATTCAAGGAGTGGAAGACCTAATACAGAACATCTAAGCAGTGAAAGAGGAAGCACTAATACAAATAGAGCACAACACGAACAAATACAATGAAGACATTAATCGACATCGGAAACTACAAGATCTAAACATCGGCGATTATATTGGGTCATGGTTCAAACTAAGAAAGAACGCTTTCCCCCCAGTCGATCGGAACGCCAAACTACGAGATCGCCGATTCGGTCCTTGTCAAATTAAAGAGAAGATCAACGACAATGCGTTCATGATTGAGCTTCCACACGGCATGGGAATATCCTTGTCGTTTAACGTCAACGATTTAACTAAGTTTTATCCACCGGAGCTCGGGCACAGCCCGCACTTGTAGTCAAGTGCCCTCAGAGAAGGAGCGACTGATGTAACCCAGTCCACGGGAGGAGTCCAATTAATCCAGCATGGATGTAACACTCACCGGGAGGCAGAGAATATTGAACCCACTACCCTGGTAATTCCCTTGTCTCCTCTTTTCTCTATTGTAATCTCCTTTTGTTTCCAATCCTAACTAATTTCCGTTACACGTCCTTCCCAGGCTTCCATTGGCGACATCGCCACCCGAGCCTACCTCGGCCGACTATCCTCCTAGCCACTTTCACTATCGCGCTACTGTCTTGTTTTTACCAGTTGTATTTTCCCTGTTATCACGTTTTTGTTTCAATTAATAAGATTGTGGCTATTATTGTTAAGAATTTGCGAGTATACATTACCTGGTATCAGAGATCACTACTCATTAGGTGTAGCATTATGTGGTGAAAGTTGATAAGATGATGCGGCATATAAAGGGGCAGAAGAAAATACAAGGAGAATCCACTGGCAATCATTAATTAGCTATTGGCGCAACAATTGGCGGCTCCGTTGGGGAACTCTTCACACGGTAAGGCGACACCAACCTTAATCTCATCCCACTAGCTCGATTCTTTCCTCTATTACAAGTAACCAGCACTACGGCTACGACACCTTCCTGGTAAACCAATTCCAAGATGTACTCCTCCAGCAACGAGGCGACTTTCAGGGACGGCCATTTCTCGTCCCTAATCAACCACTACAAAAAAACAGTGTTTTTCTGACGGGTTCGTCAATGGTGTTTTCCCTCATAAATAAGAGAATTTGCTGACAGCTAGGCCGTCGGGCCAATTTTTTATTTTAAGTTATTGGCGGTCTAGCCGTCAGGACATATTTTCTCAGCAAATTATATCGGTAGACAGGTCAGATTATACCGACGGCCAGGCCGCCAGCAAATTATTCGCGAAAAATTCATACCGACAGCCAGGTTGTCAGCAAATTGTTCGCGGAAAATTCATACCGGCCGCCATCAAATTGTTCCCCGTACCGACGACCAGGCCGCCATCAATTTATTCGTGGGAAATTCATACCTGTGGCCAAGCCGCCAGTACATCTTATTTCATGCATCAATAATCGGAATCAGCAAATTCTTAAAGCTGACAGTCATACCGTCAGGATATTAAATATTTGGTGACAACATGACGCTGACATATCCCAGTATTTTTCTATAGTGAACATGTACTTCATGGAAACAAATCTTCAATTCTCTATACTAGAATAATCGATCAAAACAATAGAGAGGTTAAGAATATTGTCTTCCCCAATACTATTTTACAATCCAGACAAATTAAATGAATTAATGCAAGAATAATCAGGGACCCATTAAATGAATAGAATTGATTATTGAAGTTTGTTTTATTTGAAGTTCTCAAATTGATTTCGTTCACCTCATTTGCTTCCAACCTTCAAGTCAAGTTTTCTTATCTAAAAACTGATCGTATTCTATACTTCCAACTTAGACGCTCAGCCGCCCTCTCAATAATTCTGCACCTAAAATTCTACCAATGTGGAAGATCGATCGATTCATATTCAATTTCATAAGTTATCGAGATTTCTATATATATATGAAGATGCCAATTGAATCACAATGTAGAATTGAAGAAGAAGAAGAACGATGATGATGATGAAGATCATGCTTGCATTTCCCCTTGCAGTGTCTTTCATTCTTATTCTTCTTCTACTTGGTGATATAATTATATTCCAATTGCATTGTCTTTGTCACATTCATTCATCTTTTGATTTGCAATTTCACATGTAGGGCGAAGTGATGCGATTGGTGTGTGTTATGGGATGGACGGGAACAACCTTCCGGCAGCAAGTGAGGTGGTGAGTATGTATAAATCCAAGGGTATAGGTAGAATGAGGATCTACAATCCAGATGGTGCAACTCTGAACTCCCTTAAAGGTTCGAACATCGAGGTTCTGATGGACGTTGCCAAAGGCGACGTCGAAAATATCGCAAATGACAAAAACGCCGCTCAAGGTTGGGTGAACGATAACGTTTTAAAATATTGGCCGCAAGTCAAATTCAAATACATCGCCGTCGGCAATGAACTCATCAATCATGGTGGTACGCCTCAACAGTATATTCTGCAAGCCATAAAGAACATCGATGCAGTTCTCTCCGGAGAGGGAATTGGTGATAAGATCAAGGTATCTACTGCTGTAGATACGGGTGTTCTTGGAGATTCTTACCCACCATCCGCCGGTGCATTCAAAAATGGACAAGCTCAAACTTATCTTAACCCTATTGTTAGGTACCTAGCAACCACCGGTGCACCATTGTTAGTCAATGTGTACCCTTATTTCTCCTACACCAGCAACAAGGCTCAGATCTCTTTTCAGTACGCCACATTCACTGCCTCTGGCATTGTTACAATAGATGGGCAATACAATTACAACAACCTCTTCGATGCTTTGGTCGATAGTGTTTACGCCGCCATGGAAAAGGTCGGTGGTTTCAATGTTCCAATCGTGGTGTCTGAGTCTGGATGGCCTTCGGCTGGTGGTGATTCTGCAAGTACTGAGAATGCCAAGATTTACAACTCCAACTTGATCCGTCATGTGAGCAGTGGAACCCCTAGACGAGCTGGAAAAGCTATTGAGACCTACATATTTTCCATGTTTAATGAGAATGAAAAACCTGCAGGGATTGAGAGGAACTGGGGTTTATTCTATCCAAACAAAAACCCTGTCTACCCCATCACTTTCTAGTTTTCACTCCTTATGATTCCTAAATAAGTTGCAAAAACACAAAGGTAACATATCATGTATTAATCACAAAATAAGTTTATCACAAAAATTTGAATAAAAATATTTGTAATCCATTTTTCGATCTCTCGGCAAGTAGGGGGTGACAACGGGACGAGTCATGTGCAAGATGGGTCAAGAACCCTGATCCCCTGCTCCAGTTCCTGCCCCAGATCCGGTGACTGGAGCGCAGAACGGGACGACTGGAATTATAAAAAAATTATAAAAAATAATTAAAAGAATAAGCCTAAAATTTAAAATGGGTAAACACTTTTACCTTATTTTTTAAAAATAAAAATAAAATGTAAATTGAAAATAGACATAAGGTTTAAAGGCTAAGGCTTAAGTTTAAAAATGTAATAAATTTTTAATTCTAATAATCTATATATAATATAATATTAGGGGTGAGTCTCCCTGGTATCCCCGTACTTGGAAAATTGAAATCCCCGAAATCCCCTATATATAATATAATATAATATTAGGGGCCGAAATCCCCAGCCATTTTCGGGACGGGGATATTGAAATTAATCCCCGCTCCGGATAATCCCCGTACCTGAGGAAAATTGTATATAAACCCTATAAAAAAATTAATATTGTATAATTTATATAAATAACCTTATAAAATATATTAAATAGATAAATTTATATTTAAAATCGTAAAATTAAATCTATATCTTAATTAAAAACTTAAAAATTAAACCTAATTTTCAACTCCAAATACTCAAATAGCCACCGCCGATTCTCTAGTTCTTATTTTTGTTCCACCACCGGTCATCTTGTTCCACCGTCTTACATCTTGTCTCCAAAGTCCTAAGGTAAGTTGTCGCATGTCTGCATTTTTTTAAAATGAAATAATTAAGGTAAACTTTCGATTTTATTCTAGTTAAATGAAATAGCTAAGGTAGGTTGTCGATTTATTTTTGTCTTTTATCTCCAGGATTCTACTACCTTTTTTTATTCAACATCGTTTCAACATAAACATGGATCAGTATTTCTTGTACTTTATTATGGCCATTTCGTACTTTATTTCCTATATTTTATTACAGCTGCATTCTCAATCTTCGAAATATTAAGGCGACCATTGTCAGAACCCAGAACATGTCAGTCCAACACAAGAGTTAACCCCAATTAGTTATTTCATTTAAAATAATAAACATAGTATCATATTATAAATTATAATATTCTTATGTCATAGCTTTAACCTCAGTTGTTTTCATCTCTTTTAGTGAAAACATGACTCCTAATGATAATATGACTCTTACTTCAATGCTCATTGAAACGACTGAACCAATTAGGTATTTATTTTTATCTATTTATGTAATTAATGTTATTTATCATAACTATTTCTATTAATTAATTCTTATATTTTACATATTAGTGTGAATGAGGTTAATATATAGTTCGAAAAAGAGAAGTGTTTCAAAAGTGTGAACAGATTTTGAAAAAATGATGGTTAATGGTTCTCAAATGGCCAGATGCAAGCATTATAAAAAAGATTTTTGCTGTAAACCTAGTGATGGTACTAAGGTTTAAATCGATCCAAACACCCTAAGGTTAAAAATCCCATTGGCCAAATGTTCATAGCGGCTAACAATAATACAAAGGATGTGAAAAACTTTAAATTTTCACAAGAGTTTAGTAGATTGTATTTAACTAAGATGATTATATTATATGAAAATCCATTTTCCATTGTTGATCATATGTGGGATTTCGAGAGTTTGTCGCTTCATTGAATCCACAATTTAAATTATATCATAGGCATACCATTCAAAAAGATTGTATATCATTTTATGAGTCTGAGAAAATAATCTTTTATTCGCAATTAAGTTCTATGAATGGTCGAATCTCTTTCACTAGTGATATGTGAACATCTATTCAGAACAAATTAAGGATATGTGGCACTGACAACACTTTATATTGATAGTAAGTGGACGATGCAGAAAAGAATTTTAAATTTTTACTATCTACCATCTCCACACACAAGGGTTGCAATAACAGAGAGTAGTCTATTACATAAGAGTTTTACTTGGAATCTTGATAGTAAAGTTATGTGTGTCACCATAGATAATTGTTTAACTGATGATGTTATTGTTAGACAATTGAAAGAGATAATACCATCTGCTTCTATGTTGCTCGATGGAAAATTCTAACTTTCATGTCAGATGCACAACTCACATTTTAAATTTGGTAGTGCAAGAAGAGGTAGATATTGCAAGGGATGTCACAAGCAAAATCAGAGATAGTGTTCGATATGTGAAATCAACTGCTCAACAACAAAAATTCTCGGTATGATTTAATTTTCGTATTTTATATGCATTTTTTTAAAATCAATTTTGGATGATACATATTATAGGAAGCAGTACGACAGATTGGATGCTCCAACAAAAATTTGATTCTTGATGTTCAAACTAGATGGAATTCGACATTTGAATTAAATGTTAGAAATTGCATTGCATTTTTAAAAAGTCTTCGCAAGATTAACAATTATAGATCCTATTTATAAGTTCGAACCTAATGAAGATGCACTACAAAAAAAAGCACCTTGTATGGCGGACTTTAGATGGCGGATTTCCGCCATCAATACTTCAGTTGTTTAGATGGCGGATGTCCGCCATCTATTCTTTGAGTCCGCCGAGAAAGGTTTTGGCTCGCCGACGGTTCGAAATTGTTTTCAATGGCGGTGTTTTGGCTCGCCGCCGGCATTTTTAAAAAGTCTTCGCAAGATTAACAATTATAGATCTTATTTATAAGTTCGAACCTAATGAAGATGCATGAGTGGAAGACTGGTGAAGTTATTGTTTCATGTTTCAGTTTGTTTTATAAAGTCACGTAAACTTTTTCAATATCTCTTCATCCTTCTTCAAATCATTATTTTTCGATGATTTGCAACATTCATCTGAAACTTCTAGAGTTTTGCAGAAGTTCAGATTCATTGGTTGTACAAATTGAAGAAGTAGCTCTACACCTTCTTTTACCTACCTACAGTAGATTTCAAATGGGTGTTTGAATGAATGGTCATTCATTTCATATAATCGGTGTTGGAAGGTTCCAGTTGGATCATATATGCCTCAAAAGCCACTTGAACTCATGCCTCATATATGACTCATGGTAGGTAGGATGTCAACTAAAGCTCGACGGGCTCGGCTCGTTAACCTTGGGCTCGCGAGCTCGAGCCTAAAACTGAAGCTCGATAAGCTTATCTCGAACTGAGCTCGAGCTTGAACTTTTCAAGTCCGGGTCGGCTCGTTAAAAGTTTTTTAATAATTAAATAAAATATAAATATTAAAAGTTATAGATATTAATTGATAAGACTATTGAATAAATTATAAGAAAACTTAAATAAAAAAACTAAATCAAATAAATAAATTTAGATTTAGATTTTTTTCTTTTAAATTTGCATAATTGCAAATTAAATTTCATGCTTGAGCCCGAGCTTGTGAGCTTCGAGCCTGAGATTGGACACCTTAACGAGCCGAGCCCGAGCTCGAACCCGAGCCTGGACAATTTTTTAACGAGCCGAACCGTAGCCCGACTCTATAAGCAAAAGCTCGACTCGACTCGTTTGACACCCTAGTGGCCTGGTAGCAGCAATACAAAAATAATGGATCAATCTTAAATTAATTTAATATTTTAATTAAATTATGTATCTAAATTAGGCATGAGATTCCCCGTCCCCGTACATGGTACCTGTCTGGTGTCCCTTCCCCGGCCGAAATCCCCGGCCATTTTCGGGTACGGGGATGAGGATTGAAATCCCCGCCCCGGATAATCCCGGAAAATTGTATATAAACCCTATAAAATATTTTATATAATATAATTTATATAAATAACCCTATACAATATATTAAATACATAAGTTTATATTTAAAATATATTAATAAAAAAATTATATTTAACTCCATAAATTATAAATTTATAATATTTTGATACCAAATTAAAATATTTATCAAACCAAGATTAATGTATTAATTATGTAAAAACCCAATTCTTAATTCTCACATAATTCTAAAACCTCATTACTCATCTTCAAATCCTCTAAAAAATACCAATTTCCTCAAGCTTCTATCGTCCAAGCTGTCGAGTGTCGACCTTCTCCTGTCCAAGCTGTCGAGTGTCGACCTTCTCCTGTCCAAGCTGTCGAGTGTAAATTAAATCCTACCTTTTTAAATTTTTATCTTCCGTTTAAAGAGATACACCAGTTGTCCAGCTTCAATTGTGAAGCATTGTTTTACTTAAAAAAAAAAATTTGGTCGGGAATCCTTGTCTCCGTACCCGATCAATGACCGGGTACGAGGACGGGGAACGCAATCCTCATCTCGTCTCCGTCGCTCACCCCTAATCTAAACTATAAAAAATTTCGTGTCGACATAAATTTCTCATCGTGTCATGTCGACATCGATTCAATCGTATCGTGTTAAATTTTTTTGACAAGGATCTTGTTTGTCGACGAAAAAAATTAATCGTCGGGTTTCAGTAATGTCACACGAATTGTCAGGACTACATAATGCCTACAATAACCCCTACGTCATTTTATGACCGGTCAAAAAATATGGTGAGCGGTCATTTTATGGATTTCGGTCATCGTAATTTTTTTAAAAAAAAATTGATTATAAATTCATAACTTATGATACAGTAAGAAAAATAAAAAAAAATGTTAAAAAGAGAAGTTGTTGGAAATCAAATTACTATGATAAGTATAAAATTAAATTAATGATGTATAAATTAAAAAACATTTGACAGAATAAAATTTGAAAAACATTTTGAAAAACATTTGAAAATCTAAAAGAATAAAATTAAAAAAGATATGTATAAATTATGATACAAAATTATACAGATACAAAATCACGATTTTTTATTAGAGATTTCAACAAAGGGAAAATTTGACATTTGAATTAATGATGTAAGAATTTGAATAGAAACCATAGTTGAAAAGACTGTTGTAACCTTATTAATAAATTTCAATTAACCTTGATTGATTAGAAAATTAAATCGATATTTAGAAGAAGAAAAAAGAAACAAAAATCATTCGAAATAAAGTCAGTATTTATTTGATTAGGACGCGTTTCATGTACGTCGTATCTTAAATGCGTCTTCGTGCATCATCAAATTAACTCTTCTTCCTTTGGGCTCCACTTGGAGATTTCTTCCCTCTTTTCCTCCAACCCCTTTGTGGGATTTTCTGTTCCCCTTTCTACCTGGATCGATTCGATCCCTTCTCTAGGCCATACCGCGGGTGCACTCTCCGTCAAGAACGAGGTCAAAATGCTGAGGTAATTATCAATACCGCGGGCGCAATCAAATAGAGTAATTATCAGTTGTGCCGAGGTCAAAATGTGCCAAATTAATCATGTCCATTAATTAGATCGACTTTTCGCCGTACATATGTTAGTGTCGCAGTACATTATTTTGCGTCGTGCATGTGTTAGTGTCTTGTGCAGTCTATTATTTTAGCCATTAGATTAAATATTAATGGACACGATTTATACATTATTTTGCGTCGTTCTTTTATTTATACTACTCTGTATTTTGAATTACAACAACTAACTATATTGGTTATTGATAATATACAAATCTTGAATCTTGTTTCTTTATTCTGTTACGTTTGCCTTGCCCAGCCTTAGTGCTTATTGTCTCTTCATCCGTGTTTTCTTCATCTGATACCTGCATAAACTCAATCCAGAAAATTGAGATCTACAGTACCCTAACGGAAACTTGGTTGTGATTCACGACCTTGAAAAATAGCCGCATCTAACTTCTTGATTGAAAATTGGATAACCTAATTAGAGTCATTACAACGATATTTATACTCAGCAGTCTTAATAGAATTATAATTAACCTAATTCATATTTAATCCAGCAGTGGCCTAAGACCCATTCAATGTCCAGCCCAGTCGACTTCAAATTCAGAATACCCGTGCGGTCTGGTTCGCGCCCCTCTTCCCCAGCTCACGGTCGACGATTAATGTCTTCTCCACAGAGTCGTCGGCGTCGTTCTGCTCTTCAGCCTCCAATTCGCGTACAATGCATTCCTCCACCAATTGCGTGTCTGTATCATCTCCGTCTCCCTCAAGAACGACCTTGACCTCATGGTGACCACTGCTTCCCATGAAGCTTCCTCTTCCGGCAATCCGTGCCATACTACCAGTACTTCATCTCTTTGTCCTCCAGGTGTGAAGACAGATCTTTTGGCTGCTATTTTGCTTGGCGTTTCTACTGGCTGGTTCCCTACCATCACAGTAGGTAATTCAAGTAATTTTATTGGGGGAACTTCACCTTTGTATGATTTTAGGCATGAAATACGGAATGTATCATGCATGTATTTTGCTCTCTTGAGGTAGTTCCAAAGTATATATGCAACCTTGCTGATTTTTTTGATAACCTTAAAGGGACCATAAAATTTTGGGCTTAACTTGTGATGGAAGTGGTGTTTGAGTGATGTCTGTTTGTATATTTTTAGCTTCAACAAAACCCAATCGTCTACTTCAAATTCCCAATCTCTTCTGTGCAGGTCAGCATTCTTTTTCATTTTCTTTTGAGCTTCCAACAAATTATTTCTAAATAACTCTATAATTTGTTCTCTTCTCTTTTGGTCACTCTGAACTGTTGAATCAGGAATTAGTTGCATCTTCCATTGATATAGGAATAAAAGTATTAGCTTCCTTACCATAGAGTGCCTTGAATGGGTCATTCCAATACTTTCATTGTGTGTAGAGTTTTGCCACAATTCTGCCCAAGGCAATATTTCTAGCTACTTCTTTGGTTCTTCATGGACCATAGATCTTAAATATAATTCGATCCCTCTGTTCAGCACCTCAGACTGACCATCAGCTTGTGGGTGGTAAGCTGTGGACATTTTTAGGTTTGTTCCACTCAATCGGTTTAATTCCTTTCAAAAACCCCACTAGTAAAAACCTTGTCTCTATCTACATAATCGATTTAGGAATACCATGTAGCTTAATAATATTTTGGACAAAATATTCAGAAACTAATTTAGATGTGTACTCTGCCGGTAGAGCTCTCAAATGACAAAATTTTGTCAATCTGTCCACCACCACTATTATAACAGATTTCCCCCTAACTTTAGGCAGGCCTGTGATAAAATCAGTTTAAATATCCTCCTACATAGCTTCAGGAATAGGTAGTGGCATTAACAAGCCCATAGGTTTCTTATTTTCTGATTTCATGTTTTGACAAATCGCACAAGACTCCACAATTGCCTTGATGGTTGAATTCATAGACTTCCACCAAAATAGATTTTTTATTCTTTTAGTGGTTCTTACCACCCCTGAGTGACCTCCTATTATACTTGAATGGTACTCATTTAGTAGTAATGGAATCACCGAGGATTTTGGATTTAGGACATATCTATCATAAAATAATACATACCCTTCTTTAGAGATTCTCATGTCTGCCATTCCATTTAATTTCCAGCGATGATCTTGTAGAAATAAGATTCTCAATGACATATTTAGTTGTTAATTAATTTTAAGTACAGTAAACCCTAATTAACAAGATATAGAAATATATGAGTTAAAGCTAAATAGATCTATAAAACTCATATATATAAAATTGACTTGATATATGATTAAACTAAAGTGAGATTAGTATTAATTATTTCCATAACAAATCTCTCCATTATTAATCAAGTTAATTATTGAAACTTGTATTTAATTATGCACACCTATTTGATTGTATTAACTCTTGTTTAAGTTGATCAATGTCTTAAAGGTTAATCAACAAGGTGTGAAACTACAACTATTCATTCAAGCTTCAAATGGACCCAAGGTGTAGAAAACGTGTAGAAGTGCAATCATGATAAAGATTCCAAGAGCATAACCAATATATTAACTACAAGGATCTTGGATTCAATGCTACACAAAATCCTAGTTGAAGAGTTCAAATTGAAGAAGTGCAAAACATGTGGAGGCTCAATCTCCCAAGATGAAATCCAATCAAGATCTTGAATTTAATGTTATACAATCTCCAAGATGAAAATTCAAATTCAGGAAAAGCTCTCCACCAATGAAAATCGTCTATGGAGTATTCAATGAGAGTTTTTGAATCTCTTCTTCCTAGGTGTTTTGAAGATGAAGAATTTACCTCCATGCCACTCACGTCCACTATAAAAGGAGGTGCACACCAAAGAGCTAAAGTCATCACTTGCCAATTATTGCTGATTCACCTCCTTGATGTTAAACGGTATCGTAACAGTGTAGCATCTCTTCTAAGAATCTGATCAGTTCAAATCGGTTGACGACTTATCAAAATCTTAATTTGAGTTCAAAAAATACATAGTTTTTTTCTATGATATAATATGGGCGCGCATCAAGTGCGCCATACCTTGAATGTGTCAAAATGCGTCATCAAATCGCGTTCATTAATATTTAATTCAATAGTTAAAATAATCTACTGTATTAGACACTAACACATGTACGATGTAAAATAATGTGCTGAAAAAACATTAACATATGTACGATGAAAAATCGATCAAATAGACATGATTAATTTGACGTATTTTAACTCATTTTGACCTCGACACATTTGTTAATTACTCAATATAATATAAAGATGGCAATCAAAATTCTCAAACAATTAATCATATTTTGATTTTAAATAACACCTTCTAGAGATCCAGCTAATTTGATCAATTTTGTATACATTAAAATACATAAAATTGTGAACCAAACAAATACTCAACGAAATAAAATAAAATAAAATTGTCAAACATTTATCCAAAAATTATAAATCTATAAACAAATTTGACAATCAATAAGCCAACTGCTATCCAACATTTTGCAATAAATTAAAGATTTTTTGTGTTATTAATTTTTTCAAGCAACAACGATATATTATTTAATTTATGAATGAATCCGTCTAATATCTCCGGCCAATATATACTATAAATATTCGATAGAAAACACATCTTATTTATGAAGCAACAAGCAAACCGAATTGATTTTGATCGACGATTCTATTGTGGTAACTGTTTTCTTCTGAAGTTGTTATTTTATTTTCTGTTGTTCATACATTTTTCTAATCTTTAGACTTCTTTAATTAATTTACATAGATTTGACCATGATTTTGCAAAAATCAAAGAATCGCCTGCACTCGTTTGTCTGCTTAATCATACTCATTCTTTCCCTATCTATTTCATCTGCTCTTTATTCTACCTATGAGATTGAAGATTGCAATTATGGCACTGGAAACTACACAAATGGCTCAATCTATGAAGACAACCTCAAACTTCTCCTCTCCTCCCTATCTAAATCCACACCTATCACTGGTTACTTTGAGGATACAATTAGTTCCAATGGAACCAATGAAGTCTTCGGACATGCAATGTGTCGAGGCGATCTCGAACTGCCAGATGAATGCATCCCTTGTCTTCAGTATGCTTCTATAAAACTAACTACCCTTTGCCCCTATAGGAAAAATGCCGGAGTGTTGTATGATAAATGTTTCCTTCGCTATGGTAGTGAAAACTTTTTTGGGACCCCCACAGGGAGTTGGTGGTACTCCAACCTAATTAAGAACATTTCAACTGACGCAGAAAAATTCATTGTGGTCCGAAAAAATCTTTTTTCAAAATTAGTGATGGAAGCAACATCTGGTACAATATCTCCAGATTTCTTTGCTGCTGGACAAGAAGTCGTCTCTTCGCATTTAAACGTGTTTGCGCTACTTCATTGCACTAGAGATTTGTCGTTGGCAGTTTGCAAGGAATGTCTAGAATACCATGCAAATAATATCTTCCGTTACAGTGCTTACCATGCTGGTTCAATGCATCTTGGAATTGGTTGTTTCCTCAGATATGAAAATCAGATCTTCTTTAACTCACCTACACTTCCACCACCACCAGCTATACCACCTCCATCACCACCAGCTAAATTATAAATCATATAAAAATACACATCTAAATTATAAATATCCACTATAATTTTTTGTTGTACAAAAATTTCTGTCATTTCTCTGTTGTAATTTATTGTGTATGAATAATGATCAGTTTGGAAAAAAAATCTATTTTGATATATTGCAATCATTCAATCATTCACCACTAGAAATGACTTTAAATCAATCAGCCATAATGGATAAATAATTTATCTAACAATTAAATCATATTTGATATTGATATTAGCTAAATGAAAAAAATAAGCAAGCTAATAATTTTCCTTTGAATTGATCTATTATGATTTTTGAGTTATATGAGATGTAAGTTTATTATGTAAAGACCAAAAAGATATGACCAGGACTTAAGAATAAAATTATACAATACAAGGTTAAGAAGACAAAGTTACCCTTAAGAGCATATGGGCGAATGAAGTGAATATGAGGACAAGAAAGCAAAATCACCCACAAGGGTCTAGTTGATAAAAGATGTATATAAAAGATGTAAAATGTAAATACACCAGTCAAAAGTGTATATAAATAAAGGGTATAAGTTAATGTAAAAGATATAAAGTTAAACATCATTTCTTGTGAGTGTTTAAAGTTCAAATCCTTTACTTAGGTTAATTGCATTTACAAATTTTTTGACAGTTCTCTCTCTCCCAACTGTCATACTTTTCCCTTTTTCTTTTTTCTCTTTGCTCTTTTCTCTTTCTTTTCTCTTTGCTCTTTTCTCTTTCTATCTCTTTCTTTCTTTCTTTCTTTCTTTCTTTTCTTTCTTTCTTTTCTTTTTGCTTTTCTTTTCTCTTTCTTTTCTCTTTCCTCTTTCCTCTTTCTTCTTTTCTCTTTGCTCTTTCTTTCTTTCTTTCTTTCTTTCTTTCTTTTCTTTCTTTCTTTTCTTTTTGCTTTTCTTTTCTCTTTCTTTTCTCTTTCCTCTTTCCTCTTTCTTTTCTCTTTCCTCTTTCTTTCTTTGCTCTTTCTTTCTTTCTTTCTTTCTTTTCTCTTTTCTTTTTCCTTTCTTTCTTTGCTCTTTCTTTCTTTCTTTCTTTCTTTTCTCTTTTCTTTTTCCTCTTTCTTTCTTTCTTTCTTTCTTTTCTCTTTCCTCTTTTCTCTTTCCTCTTTCTTTCTTTCTTCTTTCTTCTTCATTCACTTTTCTTCTTCTTCTGATCAACGATTTCTTCAAGAGTGAAGTTGCTCTCACCGGTTTTCCTCCGACGTCCAAAGTCAAACCTTCACATATTATTTGCATGAGCATTTTCCAAAATTACTCTAAATCCAAATACATGAAACTCCAAAAAACCCTAATTATTTCTTAAATATTTCATAGTTTTAATTAGTCATGCTACTGGTAAGCACCTCTTCTCAATTAGGGGGCAGCGACCCATCCTTGATGGATTCTACCTTGTGATCAGAGAATATAAATAAGCATGGAGAAGGTGAATGAAATTAGATTTTGAAGTATATTGCTTTAATTTCTAAACAATCAACTTCCTTTCGTTTAATCTTCCTTTTTTTTTACAGTGGATTCTATTTGGCATTGGTTAATTAATTTGTTTTCTGCCTCTTCTATCTCTTGATAACCAACGATCACACAAGGAGATTAGCTCATCTAATCACAGTAACTATTAAAATTTCTGAAGCAAGATATGTAATTTTCAATATGATTTAAAAAATGATATATTATATGACTATGGTCTGGTCGATACCTGTAGTAGATATATTTCACTATTAGAAGAAAGGTACCCTCCATTATAACAAAAACCTACATTCACCTCAACCTCTCTCTCGCATTTTCTTATTTAGGGTTAGGGTTAAAAGGATAAAGAAAAAAACGATCTAGGGTTTGCAACAATCTCTGGTAAAGATTTTGATTATTGTTTTTTTTTCTTTCCCAATTTCTGATTTCTGATTTTCTGTTCAGATTTTGGTTATTGGAACAATCTGATTTTTTTTCTCTCCTTTCTCACCGAGATTTCTGATTCCCCCCCCCCACAATTTCTGATTTTTCCCCTCAATTTCTGATTTTCAATTTTCTGTTCAGATTTTGGTTACTGCAACAATTTTTGATTTTTCTGATTTTTTCTCTCCTTTCTTTCCGAGATTTTTGATTCTTTTTCTTTCTCCAATTTCTGTTCATTACGATTTTGTCTTCTGTAATTGTGTTTTTCATTTTCATTTGGTTCAGTGATTGTGATTTTCTATTTTTAGTAATTTCAGAATTTACTTAATTGACTGTGATTTTCAGTAATTTCAGTGATTGTGATCCTTGATTTGTATTTTCGTTTTCTTGGATCTGATTGATTTTGTCCAGTCATTACGATTTTCATTAACTGATTGTGATTTTCATTTTTTGATTGTGATTGTGTTTTTTCATTTTCTGATTTTCATTTTTCCAGTGATTGTGATTTTCTAATTTTTATTAATTTCTGAATTTACTTGATTGACTTGTTTTATTTTCTTCTCCTTACACTGAATTTTTTATTTTCAATGATTTTCCTATATCTTTAATATCTTATCATTGTTCTCTAGTACGTTTTTGTTATAAAAAAAATCCCAATTTTTTTCTTTTTGTTTTTTTTGGATAAATTCTGTATTACAAAATACGAAAATACAAAATACAATCAAAAGTAAAATACGATCTAGGATTTGCTGGACGAACTAATACGTTTTTTCATTTTCTTTCTTTTCTTTGTTTTTCTTTGTTTTTTTGGGATGAATTCTGCAATAGCAATTGAAATGGAAGGAACATCAATCACTCGATCAGATCGATGTACCTCAGATGATGTACAGTATATCATCGTTATGTCCTACACCATTGGGTGAAGGAAATTATTTAGTTTGGAAGAGCCAATTCGAGGGGGCACTAGAAATTCATGGCCTGGAGAATTACATCACTGAAGAACTAGTAATTCTGGCCAAGACTCTAGAGAATAGAGCTGCAAATCCAGCATATAAGATTCACCTCAAAAATGATAAAATTGTGCTTAGTTGGATTAAAGCTACAGTAGGAAAGGAAATTCAACCTCTCCTAATTCCTTGCACAACAGCAGAAGAGGCTTGGAAGACATTAGAAACTGACATTTCACCAATAAACAAAAATCAGATTCAAGCCCTTAGGGATGAAATGAATTCCATAAAAAAGACTAGAAAAATGAGTATGAAGGAGTACATCTTAAAATTTAAAGGTTAAAACACTCCCTGGCTACAGCAGGATACTCAATGACTGATGAGAGAGATATAAAATACATTCTAAGGGGATTAATTAGGGTCAGAATTTCGAATCTTTAGAACATCTCTGAATTTTCAAAGCAAGGTCAGTTTTGAACAACTGTTAGATCTTCTTATAAAAGAAGAAATTTTAATGAAGCAAATAGATATCTCAACAGCTGAAGAAGATTATCAGGTCAACCACTCTAACCATCAAAAATATTATAATAGAAATTATAATAAAACAGGAAGAGGAGGAAGATATAGAGGATCCTACAACTCAGGAAGATACAATCAAAAGGGACACAATTCTAGACCTCAGGTTACTACTATTCCTCCCTCTATTAAGAAGAATAATTTGCCTCCACTATTAAGTCTGCCAGCATCACAAGACACCACATTTGTATGATAAACAAGGACATTTGGCTAGAAACTGTCCAGAGAGAGGGAATTTTGCAGTCTACGCTATAGATGATAATTGTGAATATGAAGAGGAAGTAATAGCAAATACAGTAACAATACAAGATCTGGACTGGTGTCTAGATTCAGGTGCAACCAATCATATGGTTGCTGATGAAGCTCTACTCCATGACTGTGAAATTTACTCAGGTATTGGAGGTGTTATAATTGGTAGTGGGGATAGATTAAAAATCTCTAAAATAGGAAAATTGGAATTTAAAATAAATTCAAATTGTTTTGTGTTACATAGAGTTTTATGTGTGCCTAAACGTAAGAAAACATTAATATCTACAACTAAACTGTGTAGTGATTTAAAATGTTATATTCAGATTGGCCAGAGAGATTATTAGGTGAAGAGTCTGGAAATGCAGGAGATACTTTTTTCTGGGACTAACAGAAGGGGACTCTACTATTTCAGTTCAGAAATTCAATGTAATCTAGGCTTCAAGAAATCATCTGACATTTGGCATAGGAGGCTAGGTCATCCATCCTTAAAAATCATGGATAAAATAGAAAATGTAATAGGTCTAGATAGCATAGATCTACAAAAATTAGAATTTTGTAATAACTCATGTCCTATGGCAAAAATGTTAAGACTTCCTTTTAAATGTTGTGAAATAAAAAGTTCAAATGCTTTAGAACTTCTTCATATTGATCTTTGGGGACCATCTCCAATAATTTTTTTAAGAAACTATAGATATTTTGCTGTAATTGTAGATAACAAGACAAGATATACATGGGTCATTGCCTTAAGAAACAAAAGTGATTTTACAGATAAATGTACCACTTTTCAAAACATCCTAAAAAATCAATTAGAACTTAGAATTAAAACAATCCATACTGATGAGGATGGAGAGTTTTTAGGAAACAAACTAAAAGATTGACTTAACAAAAAGGGTGTAGCACACAGATTCTCTTGTCCATACACTCTTCAACAAAGTGTAGTGGAGAGAAAACATAGACTCCTATTAGAAACAATTAGGTGCATATTCAGCCAATCGGGGTTATCCAAGGATATGTGGCCAGAGGTAATATCGTCTGCCTGCTTTTTGATAAACAAGCTAGCTTCCTAGTTCTGTGCTAACTTTATATCTCCATTTGAGATGCTAACGCACAGAAAGCCTGACTATTCTACACTAAGACTCTTAGGTTGTTCTTGCAATCCACTAGTAGCAAAAAACCTAAGAAACAAGTTTGAACCAACAACAGTCAAGTGTGTATTTGTGGGATACTAAAACAAGCACAAAGGATACTTGTGTACGAACCTAGAAAATGAAAATATAATCATCTCTAGAAATGTGAAATTCAATGAAGATGAATTTTCTTTTCTTCAAAAACCTAATGAAAGTTAATTTGATCCAAATACTGAGAATCAAAATATCAATATAATTATGCCGAGAATAGAGCAAACAAGGATAAGAGGAACAATAGGTCAAATAGGGTCTCAAATAAGTACTAAACCAAGTACAACACAATTACACTAGCTCAGACAAACAACCCAAGGTCTGAAGAGCAATTACAAAGAGGACAACTAGGAGTAACAACTCAAGGTGTGAGTAGTCTAACAAATGGGAACAATGGAGTACAATCAAGTGCAACAAATTCTGATCAAGTACAAGAAGCAAGATATCCTAGTAGAGATAGAAGAGCTCCAACATTCTTAATAAAAAGTAATGAATGCAGCATGTCCATGGATGAAATAGAACCTACCACATATACATAAGCTAACAAGCATGACAAATGGAAGGGAGCAATACTTGAAGAAATAGAAGCATTACAACTAAACAAGACCTGGACCTTAGTACCAAAAAATTCAACAATGAATATTGTTTGGTGCAAACGGGTCTATAAGATTAAAAAGAAATCAGATGGATCTATAGAAAGATATAAGGTTAGGCTAGTAGCCAAATGATATAATCAGGAAGATCGAAAGAGTATATTACACAAATACCTATAGTCCTGTCTCCTGTAATTAGGATGAACACAATAAGATCAATTGTATCTATTGCTGTGAACTATGGATGGCAATTGAGACAATTGGACATAAAGAATGCTTTTCTGAATGAGTTTCTAAATGAAACTATATATATGAAGCAACCTACAAGTTTTCAAGATAAGAACTACCCAGATCATGTTTGTCTCCTACAAGCTTTCAAGAAAGGGGCAATTAGAGTAGAATATATAGCATCAGGGCAACAACTTGCTGATGGTTTTACTAAAATATTAGGAACTGAGGCCTTTTTACAACATAGGGAGAGACATAAACTAGTTTCAGTTGGCTCCATAACTGGGATTACAAGTTCTGAGAAGGAGTCAGAATAAGAATCATATAGATCAGGTAAAACAAACAACAAGTTAGATCAATAAGGAAAGTTATAATAATACTAAAGAAAATAGCATGAATATGTGAGTTTCCTTTATTCGGTTTGTGTTTTCTCTCTCTCGCTCTCTCTTTCTCTCTCTCGCTCTGTTTAACATGAATATGTGAGTTTTTTTCATGAATATGAGAATTATTGGTTGTTGTTTGTTTTTCTCTCTGTTTAACATGAATATGTATTTTTTTCTTCTTTTTTCTCTCTCTCTCTGTTTAGTGTATTTTTTTCTTTCTCTCCACTTCATTTTTTTGGTTTTGTAATTGGTCATGGTTTGTGCAGGTTTACTATATAAATATTCTATAAAAGGAATAGGAAGTAGATAGGTTTAATGTATGAATATTCGATAATAGGGACTATCCAGATTCATCATGGTTTATTGTTTTAAGATAATTGTTCAGATTATGGAATAATGCAGAATAAATATAGCTTCTGGCTATCGATTATCATATTATAGATATAGCTTGGTTTCTGCTCTGTGATTCGGGAACTGGTCTGATCTGTACTGGTGTCAGGTTGGAGCAAACAGAGATTGTGAAACAAAACACTAATAAATATCACAAACATTGAGTCAGAGACAGAATCAAAATAATGATACTGGGAAATAAAAAAATGAAAATTAGGAAATATGAATTGCTTTAAACATTGGTTTGCATGTATATACGTGAAGAATATGCAAGTTCGGGAGTCATGTAAGAAGGGATAAACAGGAAATTCATCCAAGAAGAAGACAAAGGAAAGACTGGCTTTGTATGAATAGGAAAACAGGAAAAAGCATTGGGAAAACAGATTACTTGACCTGATGGAAGGGTTTTCCCAGAGAAAATAAAATGAAAAGAGGAGCAAGAATATGAATCCCACCGTTTTTTAACCCTACCATTTGCTCATTTAATTGAATACCAAAGTTGAGTTACAACCAGGATGATTATATAGCAAATTTCATCTACCCAGAGCTAAGTAGTCTTAAACACAATTTTTTTTTCTCTGTTATGAATGAGTATTAACACAAGAGTTTGGTGCAGGGAATAAAGGAATGAGCAAATGAAGATCTAAGGAGTCTAAATAGGTTTATATTCAAATGATACAATTCAGATTCTATAATTTGAGGGTGAATGTAAAGACCAAAAAGATATAATCAGGACTTAAGAACAAAATTATACAATACAAGATTAAAAAGGCAAAGTTACCCTTAAGAGCATATGGGCGAATGAAATGAATATGATGACAAGAAAGCAAAATCACCCATAAGGGTATAGTTGATAGGAAATATATTAATAAAAGATGTAAAATGTAAATACACAAGTCAAGAGTGTATATAAATAAAAGGTACGAGTTAGTGTAAAAAATATCAAGTTAAACATCATTTCTTGTGATTGCTTAAAATTCAAACCCTCCACTTGGGTTAATTGCATTTACAAGTTTCTTGACTGTTCTCTCTCTCTCCCAACTGTCATTCTTTTATCTTTTCCTCTTTCTTTCTTTCACTTCGTTCATTGTTCTTCGTCTGATCAACGATTTCTTCAAAAGTGAAGCTGCTCTCACCGGTGGTTTTCCTCCGACGTCCAAGGTCAAACCTTCACATATTATTTGCATGAGCATTTTCTAAAATTACTCTAAATCAAAGCACATGAAAACCCAAAAACCCTTAATTTCTTAAATATTTCATAGTTTTAATTAGTCATGCTACTGGTAAGCACCTCTTCTTAATTAGTGGGCAGCGACCCATCCTTGATGGATTCTACCTTGTGATCAGAGAATATAAATAAGCATGGAGAAGGTGAATGAAATTAGATTTTGAAGTATATTGCTTTAATTTCTAAACAATCAACTTCCTTTCGTTTAATCTTCCTTTTTTTTTACAGTTGATTCTATCTGGCATTGGTTGATTAATTTGTTTTCTGCCTCTTCTATCTCTTGATAACCAACGATCACACAAGGAGATTAGCTCATCTAATCACAGTAACTATTAAAATTTCTGAAGCAAGATATGTAATTTTCATTATGATTTAAGAAATGATATATTATGTGACTCTGGTCTGGTCGATACCTGGTAGTAGATATATTTCACTATTAGAAGAAAGGTACGTACTCTCCATTATAACAAAAACCTACATTCACCTCAACCTCTCTCTCCGCATTTTCTTTTCTGTCCTCTTATGCATTGGACCATTGGTGTATGCAATATTGATCTTCGGGTTTAGATTTTAGAAGAGAGAACATTTATTAAATGTGTATATTAAATTTTTATGAAATATTTTATATAAAATAAAATTTTATTTATATTTTAAGGTTTATTTTATAAATTTCTTCGGGTTTCGGGTAGCGTTGCAACAAAAATTCGGTATTCGACGAAGTCGAACTATTCAGATCGGGTTCGGTTCGGTTATTAAACGAACCGAACCCGAATATTGAAATAAATTCGTTTAATTATACGAACTGAACCCAAACCTTGGTTGAGGTTGTTCGGTTCGTTTAACATTTTTATTATATTTTATATTTATATTATATAATTTTTTATTATAAATTTATATTATATATTTCTTAACTTATGTATATTTTTGTAATTTTTCATTAATATAGTGTATTAATGTTGGTTTTTAATCAACAAAAGAAAAGATGACTAAGAATTGACTCAACAAAAAAAATAGATTATAAATAATGTTTTATTTATTGTTTATTTTTTAAAGATGGTCAGATGGACATGTTTATTATTTTTAGGATGATGTAAAAAAAATTCAGTATTCGACAAACTATTCGGTTCGAATTCGGTTCGGTTCGAATCCAAACCCAAGAGTAGACTCATTTATTTAAATGAACCGAACCAAATATTTAGGTATTCGGTATCAAAGCATCCATTAGTTTACTCTAATTAGTATTTCTTTAGTTAATTTTTATTCAAAGTCGCTTTATGATTAGTTAAGTCATTAGTCATTAGTTTTGGCCCACACTCAAGGCCCAGTTAGGTCATTGTTATAAATACCAAATGTTTGTAATAGATAGACATCCTTTTTCAAATATACAAAACTAAAACCCTTCTAGGGTTTCCCAAACGTCGCTCTCGCTCCCTCCGCCGCACACTCCTCCGGTCGACTCTCGCTCTTCTGTGCACACCTCGCCCGATTGCTAAACCTCTTCATGGTATCAGAGCCTCTGTGAAGTGCTGCATTGAGGATCGCCATTGTTGCTCCGGAAAAACCCCAAACCATCTCGATTGACTCCGTCAAACTTTTCTCCCCAAACCGCGCTGGTATAACTTGAATCTCCAAAGAATATATTTATGATTCTTCGACTAAATCGAAGAAAAACCCCATCACATGTTCTATTTTATGTTGCATGCTACTCAAACTTGAATGCATGTTGTTATACCACCTCTCTAAGTGAATCTACATGCTTGCATCTAACTGATCTACACTTCCCTGACTCACTATGGCTAGTTTTATTTTATATTTCATGCAACCACCATAAATACATACATCTATGCTTAATCTTACTGTATCCTCTTGACATGCCTGTACTGATCTATGGTAAAAGTAAACATTATAGCTTGTAGTTCCCTAAACTCAACCAACATGATCATATGATGCATGCAATCGATATACCCTCAAAAACATATTTCAGAACATATATTCATATGATACTTGTACACTATAACATGCTTGATGTATGCATTGTGAATGATATCATGACAAAAATAATTATTAATGCATCACTATGCTTGCATGTTAGTGTTAGTCCTCCCTTATTCACTGATCACATCAAACATTTGATGGATCAACCCCCAAACAACAGACAGCAAGATCATCTCAATATGATCTTGGATGTTCTCCCTCAACGCATTAAGGCTGTGACTACAGTTTTTTACTGTCTAAAACTAATAACAATAATCATGATCCAAACGCTTCCGCCCAAATTCAAACCATTTCACTCTGATGAAAAGATAAACACATCTAAACCATTTATAAATCTTAACCAAACATCTATTGAATTTCACATCAAAATCAAACTGATTAATGTGAGTCAAATTCATACATCTAAGAAGAAAATTAAGAATTACTTATTCCTTAATTTAACACATTCCTATTACTCTGTCTTCATGAACAGATACACAAAAATGGCTGATAAAATAACAAAGGGAGGTCCACTCTTTGATCCAACCTCAGTCTACTATTTTAAAACCACAGACTATGCCCCTCTGAACATCATAAACATACTACAGGGCAGTCAGAATTACCACACATGGAGCAGAGAGATGACCACCTTGCTATTAACAAGGAGGAAGTTAGATTTTGTATTAGGGACAATTAAGGATCCCCCTAAGACAAACCCTGAGGAATATTATGAGGCCTGGATCATCTGTCATGGGATGATCTGACAATGGATATGGAGCTCAGTCTCCAAAGAGATTGTCTCATAGATAATGTATACTGATGACAGTTCAACCATTTGGACTGACCTCAAAGACCAATTCAAACAGTCAAATGAGACCCATATTTACCAACTCACACAAGAAATTGCTATGCTTCAACAGGGTAGTGACACTGTCTCAAAATTCTTCACCAATCTCAAATCTCTCTGGAGAGAGGTTGATGCCTATGGGGAAGTCCCCCACTGTGACTGTGGTATCTGCACATGCAATGTGAATGGCAGATCAAATGAGAGAGAAGAAAGACTGAAAATCAGGAAATTCCTCATGGGTCTAAATGATGAATTTAGACAAGTCAGATCACACATTCTTTCAATGGAGAAACTTCCTATTCTGGGTAAAGTATATTCAATGATTGCACATGAGGAAATTCAGTTACACCTCAATGATCAACCCAACACACATCAAGCCTCTACCTTTTACTCAGCCATAAACCATAACACCAACAAAGCCTACGACAACAATGCTTCAACCTCCAACACTGGGAAATCCCCATATGCCTCATCTTCAAGAAAAAGACCCCCAACTCCAACTGAACCACTCTACTACAAGAGTGGTAAGGTAGTCAACACTAGGTACTACTGTTTTCACTGTGCAGTCTTTGGGCACAGTGATGAAAATGCTTTGTCCAACATGGATACCAAACAACTAAAGGCACACACTTCAAGAAGTCAAATCCAAGTGTGACAGCAACCACTGAGGCACCCAAACCTCAAGCCTCAGCTAACTGTGTATCTACTGATCAAGCCTGGTCTGCATGGGAGAAAAGTGAAAAGAAGGTTGAAGACCCTGATCCTATTGGTCCATATGGTTTCCCTCTATACTCTGAAAAGTACAATCCGAAGCCACTTCCAAAGTATGATCCCAAGGGCTCAAGTACTGCAAACTTAATTTTTAATCACAATTACTCAAAATCATTTTGGATCATTGACTCTGGTGCCTCTGAGCACCTAAGTGGAGATGTATCTCTTTTCTCAAAAATCAAAACTTGTAAAGCTTTTACAATTTCATTACCAAATGGGGATAGTCAAACTGTTTCACACAAGGGTGATGTGTCCATATCACCCAACATCACATTGATGGATGTTTATTTCATCCCATCCTTTCAAGTCAACTTGCTCTCAATTAGCAAGTTGACTTTATGTGACACTTACTCTGTACAATTCTCTAAATCTTGTGCTCTTATTTATGACAAGGTTCAAATGAGGGAAGTTGGTCAGGGTAAAATGGAAAAAGGGCTCTACCTCTTACCACACATCAGTGGTGAGGAATGTTTTGCAGGTGCCATCACAACATCCATCTGGCACAGAAGGCTTGGCCACACATCATGTGGCAGACTAAAACACATCTTGAACAATATTTCTTTTAAGTTTTGCAATACTGATTTTGTTAAATACTGTGATGTTTGCCACTATGCTAAACAACCTAGGATATCTTTTCCTTCTCATGCATCTAGAATTAAAAATGCTTTTGATCTTCTTTACATGGATGTTTAGGGGAACTTTCACACTCCAACAATTCATGGAAAGAAATATTTTTTGACAATTGTGGATGATTTTACCAGGTACACATGGACCTATCTACTAACCACAAAATCTGAATGTTTTTCAATCTTCATAAATTTGCATGCTATGATTATAAATCAATTTAATATCTTTGTTAAATCTATTAGGACTGACAATGGTGGGGAATTCTATTCCTCAACCACGGATGTCTTTCTAAAAGAGAAGGGCATCATTCACTATTCTAGCTGCCCACACACACCACAACAGAATGGTGTGTGATGAAGCACTGAATCTGCTACAAGGGCTCGCGGTGGTGCGAGGTTGATGCCGGAGGCTTTGGAGTCCACGACGCACGCTCTACGTCAAATACCTGTAAGTGGAAACTAGGCGATTCTAATGAGACTCGCCGAGTTTCGTAGTAGTGCTCTGGTGTGAGAGTGGAACTTGAATCGTGCCTTTGAGTGTCCCCTTGGGACCCTTTTTATAGGGTCTCGGAGGGCGCACTCAACGGCGGAGATCGCGCCTATGGTCATATATGGTAACATTTATGACGTTGGCTGCCGCCGAGTAACGGTCGTAAGTCGCCGATTAAGGTATGGAAGTCGCCTAGTTAAGGGCTAACTCGGCGAGTTTCTAGGGCCAAGATGTGCAGTCTACCATACTGCCGATCTTGCCTTAACTCGGCGAGTTATCCTGTATGTCGGCAACTTGGTAGTCCAATCGGGCGATTTTACGGGCTAACTCGGCGATCTGGACGATCAACGTGTTCCGCACCGTGAGAGCTCTCCGGGGTCCTGCCATAGCGACGGAGCCCTAGTCCTTGTTGAGAGGCGTTGATGGGTAGTGACTGGTGTAATCAGGCATGTCTCACCAGTACTCCCCCCTGAAGAGAGCACAAGAAACATGGTGTATCACCAGTACCCCTCGTCAATCAAGGTTCAAAGTGTGTGATCCAGCACCAAGGCCAAAGCGACAAGATGAGATCGAATCATCCGCCCACAGTGACGTAATGATTCAGAATCCATAGGCCAAAGCGACAAGAATGGATCAAGTTCCAGGCCACGGTAACTCATGTTTATAGTCCTTCCCTGATCAGGGGCGACTGCACTGTGTTATCGAGGCCGAAGCGACAAGATAAATTCCTGCCAAAGCGACGAAATCGATTAAGGCTATTTAGCGACAGAATCGGGTTCTTGCCAGAGCGATAGAACCAAGTTCTAGCCGAAGCGATAGAACTAATGTTTATAGTCCACTCTGATCAAGAGCGACTTAAAATCCGCAACGACGGCCCCCTTCAAGGCTTTTTAGCGACAAGATGGGTTGAGATCGTTAAGGCCAAAGCGACAGAGCGATCTCTAGTGTATCAAGGAAGAATGCGACAAGATACTTGGACTCACTATTAGAGTCTTATTCTGGCCAAAGCGACAGAATAATACCTGCAAAAAAGAAAAACATTCTGGCCAAAGCGACAGAATAATATCTGCAAAAAAGAAAACATCCTGCAAAACAACTAAATCAGTCTGAAAACGTATATGATTATTGACCGATTTTACCTCTAGCGATATTCTTTCTTTGATCAATCCTCGGTGAATCTGGCCGAAGCGACAGACTGACCGTGCTTATGTGTGACGACTTCTGACCAGAGCGACAGAAGTGTCGGGAGAGCTTGTGATACTCCCCCCTGAGTTTTGACAATTTCCGACCGGAGCGACAGAAAAGTCGAGAGAGTTTGTGATACTCCCCCCTGAAGTTTGACGATCTCTAGCCAAAACGATAGAAATGTCGGGAGAGCTTGTGATACTCCCCCCTGAAGTTGTGGAAGGGGGCTTGTGATTTTCCCCCTAAAATACTGTGTAATATCCTAAGTCGGCGACTTAAGGTGTTAACTCGCCGACTTAGCATTGGAGGTATTTTTTGAGAAACCTGGAGGTTCGCTGACCTGGATCGGCGATTTTTCTATAAACTCGGCGAGCCTTAGTATGAGCTGGCAGATCTCTTCGAGAATCCCAAGGATCTTGGGAAATATTTGCAAATTTTCCAAATATGAAAATTTCCTCCTCGTGTCCAGTGATTTTTTCCCAAACTCGGCGAGTTTGCGAGAGACTCGCCGAGTTTGCGGATTTGGAGATCAATTAGCCATTTTTCTTCGCGTAATTTGTAGATTCTCCGGGGGGGTTTGCAATTTGTCCAGGGTCTATAAATAGTGAGTTGATTATTTTAATCCGCACATCACTTTCCCGGATTTTGCTTAAACCCTAATCCTTTTCTAAGTCGCCGAGTTTCTTCCTAACTCGCCGATTCTCATCACAACCACCAGAACTTTTAACCAAGTCGCCGAGTCTACCTCTAAATCGCCGACTTATGGCAGACGAACCGTCTCTACCTAGACTGACAATGTCGGAGACCGAAGCTCTGGTCGCCGATATTTTGAATGAAGATATCGATGAAGGCCTGACGGGGGTGCTCGACACCGTCGAGTCTCCGATTCCCTCGCCTCCGCGCGGTGGGTCGGAGATTCCGGCTGTCGATGCGCCACAGAACGTCAGGTTCTTGGCTACTGCCCGTGAGCTGCTCGGGCTGACCCTTGAAAGCTCGCCGAGTTCCCAAAAGAACTCGGCGAGTTTGACGGATAACTCGATGGCTCTAGTCGTGGTAGAGCCTTCTACTGAACTGGGCGAGATTCCCCCGAGTCTTGCAATTAAATCGGCGAGTCCCCTTGGGAAGTCGCCGACCAAAGGCAAAGGGGGTGTCCCCACATTCAAGAGACCTCGCCGAGTAATTCAACTCAGATCGGCGAGTTCAGTACCTAAATCGCCGACATTGCCCCTAAACTCGGGGGTTGAAGTTGAAATAGTTCCACCTATTGAAATAGTTCCACCTATTCAAGTGGTGGATGTTTACAGGACGGATGATGAATCTGAGAGGCCGAAGAAGAGAAAGAGGAAGCACCCTAAACATGCTAGGGATTCTTCCGAGAAGTCTGACAACATTAATGCCCCCATTCCTCATATTTATGGGATGGGTGGTAGAGGAAAGATCCACTTCCCCTCTGCGGAGGATGTAAGGGTGCCTGAGCCCTTTGACTATACTCAGGATATTCCAGTTGACCGCGGCCAGAGCCGAAGCCGCGATGACAGATCGAACACTCCTCCTCCTCCTATGGAAATGGACAAGGATGGAGATCATATAAACCTCCCATTCTACGAGGGAGTTGAGAACCACACCGGTTATGCGCACTGCGAGACCTTGTCGGGTGGTGAGATAAGACTGTTGCCCCTCTGTGATACTGACGAGGGGTCTTTTGAAGAGGTTTCTGTCAATGCGCCTCTCGTGCCTCAGAACGAGACTGCGCATCCCTTTTCCATAACCTCTGCGCTTGAAGCCCGTGAGATTCTACGCGGGATTCGCATTTCTGGGCACCTGCGATTCTGGGGATCGCAATATCAGCCCGCGAATCTGCCTCCAGCCGGGTTCCAAGCCATTCCCCGCCTATATTTCAGACACTTCTCAATGCTGCCAATTCCTGCACTGATGAGCGAAGTGTTGCTGCATGTCGCAGATGCAGGCAGCTTTCTTTGTTTATCTGAGAGGGTTCTCCAACATTTGTTGGTGTTTGAATATCCCCGTGACCGTCGCCTTATTCTTCTGGTTTTTCAAGTTTGTGAAGGCACCCGCTTCCGAATCTGGTCGGTTGGGGTTAGCGAAGCGGTTCAGCGGAAGAGAGCTGATCATAGAACTCCCCACTAACTATGGGCCACAGTGGAAGAGCGAGTTCTTTTTTATCGAATCTACATTTGTACGCGGGAGCCGCGAGAGGTGGGCCAACGCTCGCCGCGTATACCAGGATGTTCCTTGCACCCTGAGCAAGGCTAAACTGAAGCGGGTGAAGAAGATCTCTTCTGTTCTCGCTTCTTTCGAATGCGGGCATGGAGTTCCTTTCGCTTTGTGCCAGCGAGAGGATTTCACCTTTTCTGATGTGGCACATTACCTGCAGTCAGAGGACCCTTCTGGCAACCCGATAAAGAAGAAGAAGGGTGCACATCTCTACCGCGAGGCGGTCCTTCCACATTTGGCCGTGAGACTTCGCGGCGCTAAGCTGATAAGAGAAAGGAAGGCCCAAGAGACAGGCCCCCGCAGAACCTTCGAGACTGGGTCGAGCTCGATGTCTGTGCCTGAATTTGCCCCCTTCCGCACCACATTTGATTATCCGGGCTTGTTTGCCGATGAAGGGGTGTGAACAAAGGCTTCCCATCTGCTTCTGACTAAGCCTGGGGACTGGATACACGAAGAGCTTAGAAAAGCTATATCTGCTGTAAGTGATTCGCATCGCTTTTTACGCATATTTGCTTTATTTTACTTTACTAATTGATTGTTTTGTTTTATAGGTCGCGTATCTATCAAATGCAACCATTGGGATGCAATCTGCGAACGACACACTCCGTTCTCAACAGGAGTACAACAAGCTTGATGACAAGTATCAAGCTGTCTGCAAAGAAGTGTGGTCGTTGAGAAAGACCCTCCAACGGAACAAGAAGTTGGAGGAACATGCTGCTGAGCACGAGAAAGCGATAGCGGCGAAGAACAAAGAGTGCGCTGCACACCGATCTGAAATTGCTGATCTTCGCCGAAACTGTGACTCTCTGAAAGAAAATGAGTCGCTTCTCGCTGCTGCTCGAAAATAGGTTGATATGCTGAAGACGCAGCTAGATGTGGAAGTGGGAAATGCGATAATTTCTGAAACACAAATTCAGAAATTGCAAGTTGAGGTTTCTGAATCCACTTCCGCTTTGAAGGATTTGCAAGATCGCTTCTCTCGATCCACGGAGAAGTTGAAGAAGATGAAGGAAGATCTAGACGTTTCTTCTGAAAAGGTGAAGGACTTGGAGTTCGAAGTTGATGGTCAATCCGATCAACTCCAAGATGTGAACTTTTTCGGACCTCACGTGTTTACAAGTCTGCCTGCCAACTACATTTCAGATATTATGGCGTGGCTGGAAGAACATCCTGAAGTGCAGCTGGAGCACAAAGAAGCCTTGGATAAGAACAAGAGCGATGTTCGTAACGCGAGGAAAGAAGAGGATTAGAATAGAACTATGTAATAGCTTCTCTTCTTAATATTTTGTAGTGGATTATGTAATTTATATTTTGTTAATGAAATTACTTTTTTTGCTAATGTGTTTTTAGAGTTAAACTAGATTCATAAATCATAACTTAGTTGCTCTGGACGTAAGTTAGATTCTTAGGACATAGGTTTAGTCGTATGAATCGTAGATGGTTCTAAACACAAATCGTAACTTAGTCGCTTTTGGGCGTAAGTTAGATTCTTTCAACTTTACTTAGCCACTTAGGACGTAAGTTTAGTTGAACTTAAACTGGATTCACAAATCGTAACTTAGTCGCTTTTGGACGTAAGTTAGATTTTTAGTTACTTAGGACATCAGTTTGGAAAAACTTGACTTAACTAGGTTCCCCAAATCGTAATTTAGTCGCTTTTGGACGTAAGTTAGATTCTTAGTCACTTAGGACGTAAGTTTGGAAAGAGTCGACTTAACTAGATTCCCAAATCGTAACTTAGTCGATTTTGGACGTAAGTTAGATTCTTAGTCACTTAGGACGTAAGTTTGGTCGTATGAATCGTAGTTAAACTTGATAGACGAAAGTGGTTTGATATCCACTAGTTCTTGATTCGCTCGCGCGAATAAGAGTCGTGGTCGCAACGCGTGTCTGAATTGGACCTATTTATTCTAACCCTGGATTTGAACCCTTGACGATTTAGTCCGACTCCTATCCTAGTGATGGAGTGACTTATTGATCCATATCAAGGATTTTTAGCGACAAGATTGGATAGGATCATTAGGGCCGCAGCGACGGAATGATCTTTGTTCTACTGAGGCCAAAGCGACACAATAGATTTAGGGTATCCATATGGGTTAGAATGCGTAAATATATTTTATAATTAGCTAACATACATACTAGGAAAACTAAAAATAAACTTGATGCTTGTGAGTACTATGCGTAGTACTGCTGCATGTTGTCCGCATGCCAGGTGTTAGGAACCATTGTTCCATCCTGTCGTCGTAGGCGATAAGTTCCTGGCCTTATCTCCTCCTCAACGATGTAGGGACCTTCGAAGTTGGAAGATAGTTTATTTCTTGGCCTATTCCTTTCTGTTATGCTAGCTTTCCACGTGACGAGAGTTCCTGGCAAGAAAACTTTTTTGCGTAGTTGGCGATTGTGGTATCTTGATACGCTTGCCTTGTACGATTCGTTTCGCAGGTCCGCCTCGTCACGGGTTTCATCCCTTAGCTCTAGCTCTGTGGCTAGGTTTTGGTCATTTGTTTGTTGGTCGTACTTCGAGAGTCGAAACGTTGGTATACTCATCTCGATTGGTACGACTGCTTCCACTCCATAGGTCATGGCAAAAGGGGTGTTTCCCGTGGGGTTCTTACTCGTTGTGTGATATGCCCATAGGATTTCGCACAACTTGTCCGCCCAGGTCCCTTTGGCTATTCGATTTTCTTTTTCAATCCCTGTACGATGGCCTTGTTGGTAACCTCCACTTGCCCGTTTGCCTGAGGTCGGTAAACGGAGGCGAAGTGGAATGTTTAGGTCCTCGCACATTCTTGAAAATTTCCCCCCCGTGAACTGTGAGCCATTGTCCGTGACAATGTCTTGGGGAATGCCGAATCGACAGACTATGGAGCGGTAGATAAACTTGACTGCCGCATCCTGAGTGATTTTCCCCACAGCCTGAGCCTCGACCCACTTTGTAAAGTAGTCTACTGCTACAAAGATGAATTGAGCCTGGGATGTTGAGGGGGGGAATGGTCCTACGATGTCCAACCCCCACCTTGCGAACGGGATTGAGCTCAGAATCGGAGTCATTTCCGCAGATGGTTTCTGCTGCATAGGGCTGTGCAGCTGACATGCTCGGCACTTGCGGACGTAAGTGCGAGCTTCCAACCTTAAGGTGGGCCAATAGTACCCAAGCCTTATGATTTTGAAGGTCAATGCTCTTCCTCCTTCATGGAATCCTCATGAGCCTTCATG